>CM068755.1:17051256-17148756 GCA_035084275.1 Hydrolagus colliei | reverse complement strand
GAAGTTACGAAGGCGTGGATGGGGGTTTCAGCGGCCTGGGGGGGGGGGGGGGTGAGGTAATGGCGGAGTCGGGCAATGTTACGGAAGAGAGGGAAGGCAGAGCGAGTCATTGCTTGGATGTGAGAGAAGGAAGGACAGTTGAGGGTCAAAAGAAAGACATCGACGTTCCTGACTGGCTTGGTGAGGTGGACTGAGCAGTCATGGAGGTTGATGCTGCCTCAGCAGTGATTGGGTCTTGTTGACATTCAACTGTAGAAAGTTAGCTCTCATCCCAGGACTCATCCGCAACTATCTTACCCCCCGCGCTGCCGAAACACTCGTGCACGCGTACATCACCTCACGGTTGGATTACGGAAATTCTCTCCTAGTCGGCCTCCCCAGTTCCTCCATTCACAGGCTGCAGGCCATCCAAAACTCTGCAGCCCGTGTACTATCCCACACCCGCCTCCGCGACCACATAACCCCCACCCTCGCCCGTCTCCACTGGCTCCCCATCCTCCAGAGGATCGAGTTCAAGATCCTCGTCCTCACCTACAAGGCCTTACACGGCCTTGCCCCGCCCTATCTAACCGATCTACTCTCCCCCTACAAGCCCACCCGGACCCTCCGTTTAACAGGACTTGGCCTGCTCCAAGCCCCCCGCCCGAACCCCCCCCCCACCATCGGAGGCCGGGCCTTCAGTTTCTCCGCTCCCACCCTATGGAATGCCATCCCTCAATCCCTCCGTTTCACCTCTTCCCTTTCCTCTTTCAAGGCCGATTTGAAGACTTTCCTCTTCGATCGTGCCTTTTGTTCCACCCCGAACTCTTTTACGTCCCCTTCGTGTTTCACCCCTTCCCAAACACTCCCCTCCCAGCTCGGGTCACACGCCTCTTGTTTAGCGCCTTGGGACGTCCTCCCGACGTGAAAGGCGCTATATAAATGTAAATTGTTGTTGTTGTTGTTGTTGATGTATGTGTGTGTTCTCTGTGTGTGCGCTGTGCTATACTGTGTGTTTGCTGCAGGTGTGTTATGTGGGGCGAGGGTTGGGGGAGTGTATGTCTATGACTGCGTGCTGTATATGTATGTATTAAGTGTGTGTATGCTTGTGTCTACGTGTGTGCTGTGTATGCGCTGTATGTGTGTATGCGTATTGTGTGTATATCTTTGTGTGTGTGTGTGTGTGTGTGTGCTGTCCGTCCTGTGTGCTGAACTGCTTGTTAGTTAATATCTGAGGGATACAATACAGTACTGTAGTGGACATTGCATAATGACATTTGCAAAGTGCCTCTCCCAAATCGCTGAATAATCAGGGATTAGGACCTGAGCGTAGGAGGAGGCTGGATGTGCCTTGGGATCAGGGGAGGGAGGATGGAGGGAGCAGGAGGATTGCCCCAAATCACGGTCGAAAAAAGCGAGGACAGGGATTTTTAACTTGATCCTGTGAGGATGGGAAGAGAGCGGAGCCGGGCGAGGGTTGGGGGAGTGTATGTGTCTGGTGGTGGGTGGGGGGGGGGGGGAGGGGGGTGATGGGGGTCACAACGGAGCCTGGGAAAGGACACAGAGTTTTTTCTGGATGATCTGCAGCTCGTGAGGGGGAAAGTTGGGAAACTTGCTCCCCATCTGCACATCACTAACTCATTAACTCATATTTACTTAACATCCTCCCAACGTGAAACACCATCAGGCTTTATGGCTGGCCTGGCTGGCTGGCTGGCTGGCTGGCTGGCTGGGTGGGTGGGTGGGTGGGTGGGTGGCTGGCTGGCTGGCTGGCTGGGTGGGTGGCTGGCTGGCTGGCTGGCTGGCTGGGTGGGTGGGTGGGTGGGTGGCTGGCTGGCTGGCTGGCTGGGTGGGTGGCTGGCTGGCTGGCTGGCTGGCTGGCTGGCTGGCTGGGTGGGTGGCTGGCTGGCTGGCTGGGTGGGTGGGTGGCTGGCTGGCTGGCTGGCTGCGTGGCTGGCTGGGTGGGTGGCTGGCTGGCTGGCTGGCTGGCTGGGTGGGTGGGTGGCTGGCTGGCTGGCTGGGTGGGTGGGTGGGTGGCTGGCTGGCTGGCTGGGTGGGTGGGTGGCTGGCTGGCTGGCTGGGTGGGTGGGTGGCTGGCTGGCTGGCTGGGTGGGTGGGTGGGTGGGTGGGTGGCTGGCTGGCTGGCTGGGTGGGTGGGTCGCTGGCTGGCTGGCTGGCTGGCTGGCTGGGTGGGTGGGTGGCTGGCTGGCTGGCTGGCTGGGTGGGTGGGTGGCTGGCTGGCTGGCTGGGTGGGTGGGTGGCTGGCTGGCTGGCTGGCTGGGTGGGTGGCTGGCTGGCTGGCTGGCTGGCTGGGTGGGTGGCTGGCTGGCCGGCCGGCCGGCCGGGTGGGTGGGTGGGTGGGTGGGTGGCTGGCTGGCTGGCTGGGTGGGTGGCTGGCTGGGTGGGTGGGTGGCTGGCTGGCTGGCTGGCTGGGTGGGTGGGTGGCTGGCTGGCTGGCTGGCTGGGTGGGTGGCTGGCTGGCTGGCTGGCTGGCTGGCTGGCTGGGTGGGTGGGTGGGTGGGTGGGTGGCTGGGTGGCTGGCTGGCTGGCTGGCTGGCTGGCTGGCTGGCTGGGTGGGTGGGTGGGTGGGTGGGTGGCTGGGTGGCTGGCTGGTACTCTCTGTGTTGCTTTCCGCTGGATAATTTGCACAAACAGTCATTAATCACCGACACTGGCGGCGGTGATCAGACAAAGGTAAGTGGCTCGGGTTGCGTTTTCATGTCCGCGCCCTGCCTGAGGGATGTGATATGCGTTGAGATTGCTGGCTTTGTTGGGGCGGTCGGAATTCCGATTACTGGGACCAGCAGCCGAGGTGGCTTCAGGACAAAGGCAGCACCCAGACACCAACAGGAATAAGCATCAAAATAATCCTTGACACAGCGCCCTATCACGTCTTCACCAAATATACTTTAAAGTGAATTGACTGTTTATATATATATATATATATATATATATATATATATACAACACATAGCCCTTGCCTTGGCTGCCGTCCATAATAATAATAATAATGATAATCCTTGCATTGAATATATAAAACAACAACTTGCACTTCCAACACCGTAAGACATGGCGTCTTATCCCTTCTTTGAGACGTCTCAAAGCACTTCACAGGATATGTGTGTAAATTAAATTGAGTGTATATTTTATGAGCGAAATATGGCAGCCAAATGCACACAGCAACGTCCCACATAATCAGTTGCAAATCGAGGAACTAAACTACTGTACTTTAGTTATTTTCCTTGAAAGAATTATTGGCTTGTTGACCACACAAACCTGGCCCGAGTTAACAAGCCACCATTGTTACTGTCCCAGTATATTACGCACATTGGTAACTAGTAAATATCGAGTGAATGGGATGAAATCCGAGTGGCGTTAAAAAACAAAAGTGGGTTACAAGGTATCACTTGTCAGGAAGGGTAACTTCCTCTAAATGTCTCTCCCAATTGTTCTCCCATTGAGGAAAATCATGTGTCACTGATTGGTCCAAAGTCTTCTCTTACCCCCTTTCACTCATCACCCCCCACAAGCCTCCCCACCCACCACACACACCCAGGCCCAGCGCCCAGCCCGTCTGTGGGGACCATCCTTTGCTGAGTGTTGTCTTGGTAGGGTTTGGGTGTTGCTCCTAACCTCTGCCTCACCTGAGTTGCCAAAGGCATCGAGTTTTGATCAGCGCCAACTATCACACTCTGTGTCACACTGACACTGCCAGACGACAATCGGAGGAATTAAAATTAGCCATTGGTATGTTATCCGTCAGAATCACAGCTTAAGTAAGACATTGCACAACTAGGCATTTACTGTACCACGACTCTGACCCTGAGCCCCCCCCTCCCTCCCTCCCTCCCTCCCTGCCTACTTTAGAGCCCCTCAAATGCATGTGGGTGGG
The DNA here is from genome assembly GCA_035084275.1 of Hydrolagus colliei. Taxonomy (NCBI): domain Eukaryota; kingdom Metazoa; phylum Chordata; class Chondrichthyes; order Chimaeriformes; family Chimaeridae; genus Hydrolagus; species Hydrolagus colliei. Next base: position 17,144,885 of record CM068755.1, on the reverse strand, counting down.
TGGGTGGGTGGGTGGAGGGGGGAGTGAGTGTGTTTGTGTGTGTTTGTCGGTGTGCGTGGCTGACTGGCTGGCTGTGATGTAACATTACACAATGGCTGATGGTATCGGAGGAGTATGAGATAATATCTGATGAATCTGGCTCCACCACATCTTCATTCCTATGGTCTGAGAATCACCGGAGAATGCGGTGGAACCACGAGATATTTGTTGTCTGTGTTGGTGACATTGCGAGTGTCTGTGCGCGTGTAATTATAAGAATCTGTAGAGAGAACAGGTCTGGTAGGTTATGGGGAGAGCGCGGGGCAGTGGGATTGAGTTGCTCTGTTCAAAGAGCCGGCACAGACTAGATGGGCCGAATGGCCTCCTTTTGTGCCGTATGATTCTATGATTCCGATCCTTGCATTTGGAGTCAATTCACTTTACAGTGTATCCTGTGAAGCGCTTTGAGACGTCGATAAGATGCGAAAAGCCGCTATTTCAAATGCAAGGATTATTAATATTATTATATGGCGGTTTTTCATATCTTATCGACATCTCAAAGCACTTCACAGAATATACTGTAAAGTGAATTGACTGTACAGTATATATTTGTGGGAGAGTGAAACGCGGCAACAGCGAATTGCGCACAGCAGCGTTCCCCCCCTCCCCCCCCACCGTTCCACCCCCTCCCCCCCCCCTCCCACACACACACAAGTTTCATTACTGTAGATTGCAAATGACCAATTTGTATTATTGTGTTTTTTTTGGTGGAACGGATTTTATTAGGTGTGTGTGCAGCAAGGAAACTTGCCCAAGGTATCGCCCTGATCTGCCTGGATTCGAACACAAGTTCTCATGCTTGTACAATTAGGCGAGAGCTCTAATAACCCACTGAGCTACAAATGTAAGGATTATTGTTGTATTATTTTTGTGAGGGGGTTTGGGGGGTGGGGGGGGGGTGGGGGGGAATCTCCGTGCAGACAGACTGGGGAGTGGGAGTAACAACGGGCGACGGACGGACGGATGGACGGACGGACGACATTGCTTTTCTACACACACCATCACTTTGTGCCTACATTGAGTTGGGTCACAGTGCTATCCGTGTGACATCCGTGAAGGCTGCTAACTAAGCCGGTTGGATCCAGTCTCCTATCGACCTGTACAACAACACGGTCACATCACTTCACCCTACATTCCCTTCCCTCTGGTCTCACTTCATCTGACAGATAGACTCCGTGTAGGTTCACATTCCAGCGGGTCGTTGCATAATGTGAGCAGCGCAGCTCGGTTCAGGTGGGGTTGCGGGGGGGGTGTCACACACACACACACACACACACAGAGCGAGCAGACTCTGTCCGGCGTGGAGGGCGCTATATAAATCAAAGTTGTTGTTGTTGTCCTCTCCGCTCAGGGACCAGCCTCACACGTACCTCACATACAGAGCTCCCATAGTGTGTGTGTGTGTGTGTGTGTGCGCATGTATGTCGATGTGGGGGTGGGGGAGGGTGGGGGAGGAAACCTGTCCTCACACGCACACACACACATAGAAACACCAGAAATTACCCTCAAGCATCCAGGGCTGGAGAGCTTGTCACCCAAGAGCAATTTGATCTACACAATGGGTTGGGTATTTAGAGATCCACCCTAATTTGGAAAGTGCGTGTTTATACATGTGTGTGTCTGTGTGTGTCATAGATGCTCTGAAGCCCGGATAAGACATTACATCAAATTAAAGAGTATTATTATTATTGTTGTTGTTTGGGTACACATTACTGCTTTCAATTATGTTTTTTAATAATCCGTCCAAAAAATAACATCCCACAATAATAAAATTGGTCATTTGAATCCACAACTGTTTATGGGGGAACGCCGCTGTGCACAATTGGCTGCCGCGTTTCACCCACAAATATTTACAGTCAATTCACTTTACAGTGTATTCTGTGAAGCGCTTTGAGACGTCGGTAAGATGTGAAATGCGCCACATCAAATGCAAGGATTATCAAACGCAAGGATTATTATTTTTTTCTGGAGAAATTAAACGGAGGTTGATTGACTGCAGTTTACCCAAACGCAAGTGAGAGAGAGAGGTCGCTTGAATCCATCTTTGACTCCTCTCTCACCTCTGTCTGGACGAACCCGCTGTTCCACATTACACCTGAGCCAATCTATGGGCCGTTTCAGGAGGTGTGGATGCCAGTAGGCGTTTGTTGGCCACGTTGGTGTGAAAATATTATTCCAAAATAGATACGTGCTGCGGTGGTATAACTGAGACAGATCATGCAACTCTCTCCTTGCATTCTTCAACTGAAGAACGACGGGGTGAGAGGCAGAGAGAAATTACCAATCCCCTCCGTCCCGACACCCCCTCCCCTCCCCACACACACAAACACACACACAAACACACACACACAAACACACGCAAGCACACACACACAGGGTGAGTGACCCACAGAATGACTGACCCACACAACAAAAACTTGCAGTTATATAATAATAACAAAAAATTATAATCCTTGCGTTTGATAGAGCGCTTGTCACGTCTTCTTGATGCCTCAAAGCGCTTCACAGAATATACACAGAATATACTGTAAAGTCAATTGACTGTATATTTGTGGGTGAAATGCGGAACACCAGCGTTCCCACCCAAACAGTCGTGGATTGAAAATTACCAATTTTTTTTTGAGGGAGTGTTATTAGGTGTTATTAGGAGTAAGGAAACTTGCACAAGGTTACGCCCTGACCTGCCTGGATTCGAACACAGGTCTCACGCTTGTCAGGTGAATGCTCTTAACCACTGCGCCACAGGACTCCACACATACAGCGCTCTTCATATAGGGGGGCGACTCGGAGCACTTGAGAGTGGCGGTGTCTGGCTCTGAGCCAGTGGGAGAGAGAGAGAGAGAGAGAGAGAGAGAGAGATAGCACAGGGTGGTGTAACTACAATCAAAAAAGGACTGGAGGTAAAAAAGGAGAGGAAGTTACATGGAAGGAGGTGAATGTGGGGGTGCGGGGGTGGGCACTGGAGCCATAAAATCCAAGTAGAAGGAACAGAACCGCCGGTGATCATTCAGAGCAGTTGATTGGTTCAGAGGCAAGCAAAAATTCTATAACAATGTCATGAGCGTTATTAAATTAAAATTTAATAAACTTCAGCAGTTAAAAAAAATCACGGGGCCAGGGAGGAAAATCACAAGCTGTTCGGCTGGTGGCTCAACTTAACCCTTGAGTCACACTCACTCGCATATGCTCACCCTGTCTCACACACACACACACAGGCACACACACACATTCACTCACTCACTCACTCAACCACTCGCTCAGTCACGCTAAACCTCTCTCTCGCTCACTCCAGACTGACATGTGATTAATTGGTGTATATGACACTGTCCCCCCACCCCCACCCCCGCATAGACCAGGCCCTCTAGGAGAGGAGCAAAGTGGGGGCCAGGCCTGAGTTAGTCAGTCAGTTAGTCAATCAGTCAGTTGTGTGACAGTATGGTTCAGTGTAGACAATTGGGAGCTCAACATTGGGAAGGTCTGAGAAGATGGCCTTGCTGTCTGCTACCACCTGGTGGCTGTAGACCAGTACTGCAGGGTGTCCACGCATTCATCCGGAAACATGTGAAATGAAATCAGAGCAGAGTTTCAACTACTGTACTGCACTGTACTTAAACCACCTCCTAGTTTGTCACCTAGATTGTCACCTGCCTGAGCATCAGCTCCAGCTCCGCACGCACACACACACACTCCAGGCCGGAGCAGGGACTCAAACCATCTTTTGCGAGTCCGTCCATCCTGAGAAATCATCCTTTTCGACCGTGCTCACGGACCACCTCCCCACCTCTCCCCACCCTCAGCCCAGAGTCGGGCTCAGCCACTGTTAAGCACTCTGAGATGCTCGCCTGCGTGTAGGGCGCTATACGTGTATGTATTTAAGGGCAAGTGTTTCTTTATAAGAGTATCCAACGATGTCAGGGGGAATTTGCTGTTGTTGTGATCTGATCCCACGGGTCTGTCGCTCGTAGGTTTAATTAATATAGAGTTAATAACTTAAAATCAACTTGATCAACGGTATTTTTTAACTGGGGCCTATATAAAAAAATACCCTTCACCAGAATCCAACTTGCCTTTCGACTCAACACAACTCAATGCTTTCTCCCATTTATTTCATACTCTACGCAGTTCCTTCGGTTGCTTTGTTCTGTCTCTGGGCTGAATGTGGGCAATGTTACAGTCGGGATGGATGGATGGATGGATGGATGGATGGATGGATGGATGATGTTTCCAGCAGAAGGTGAGCAGAACCCATCTGTCCATGTGCTTAGCGATATTCCGAGGAGTTACACACAAGATGTTTAATCACACATTGAAGCCCTTCAAACATTTCTGGACAATGACATGAAAGACGTTGTATGGACTGTGAGGATTATTTAGATAAACAATGATAATAATAATAATCCTTGCATTCTCAATGGGCTTCAAAGTAATATACTGTACTGTAAAGTTTAGTAACTGGGTAAGTTGTGGGAAAAGGCAATCAAGCTTGGCTCTGTTGACATGTGGTGTCCTCCAGGCTCTGATGAGCTCGGTGGGAATGACCTGTTTCAGAACTGTAAGGTTCTAAATGATTCAGTGTTGCTTTGGGAAGGTGGATGTGGGTGGGGGGGTGGTGGTTGGTGAGTGGAAGGGGGGGGATTCAATTGATGTCTCGGTGATTCCAGGCAGCAAGAGTTTCCCCTTCTCCCCCCCCCCCCCCCCCCCCCCCCCGCATCTCCGCGTCTCTGATTCCATTACCCTGGCCTGGGCCCCACTTGTCACCACTTTGGCTCGGAAAGATGACTTCTGTGCCAGCTGTTCCATTTGGCGCCATTTGGGCTGTGCCCAGCTACCAAGCGCAGGCTCGGGGAGCCAGAAGGCATCTCGCATCTCTGAGGGAAGCTTGTTTAACCCCCACTCCCCCCACCCACCCACCCCCCCCCTTCACCCTTGTCCACTCACAGCTTACAGAAATGTACATCCAAACTGAAATATTTATAGGCGCTGATAAATGCGTGGCCATTAACTCGCCCCTTTAAATATTGCATGCCGTTCAATTAGCGGAGACATCCAGCTCACGCTCTCTAGTGTCCGTTCTCAGAAATTAATGAAATCTCAAAGAACAATATTAGACTTTTTTTTTTCACGCGCGCGCCTCACCATCTTTACAAAAAGGCAACAATTAAAGTTAAAAAAACCCGCACCTTATTTACATCATTCCCTGTCAGATGCTAATTGTGCCTGATGGTTGGTACGTTACCCCAAGCAGAAGGAAAACCTCTGAAAGGCATCACCTCACCATTAATTACTTCCACCGCATCAACACCGGTACATCTCCTAAACTTCCCTCATCAATATTGAAGAGGCCCCTGTCCGTTACCCTTTCCAAACACGCCGATAATTGCCAGACATTTCTTTGTAAATTTATACACTATTTATTTTGCTTGTCCTTTTAGCTTCACGCTGGCCTCTGCCCACACCCACCCCCTCTCCCCCCCGCACCCCCTCCCCCCACCCCCAATCAGGACTGTCCCCCCTCCCTCCCCGTCTGGGCACAGTTCTGGGATCAGCTGCTCAAATTGCTTCAAATGATTTAATGATAATAAGAATAATAATCCTCACATTTGATGCAATGACTTATCATGTCACAGATGTTTCAAAGTGCTTCACAGTCTATACAGTCACTGTCAGTACTGTAAAGAGGAGTGGAGTGTGAACTGTGTTAGCAAAACTCGGCAGCCGATTGCACGCAGCAGTGTCCCCACAAACAGCCCCTTGGATTGAGTGCCCACATTTTTTTTAAGGGTTTATTACCCCCCCACCCCCACTCACCCCTGTGCTCCCCCCTCCCCACACCCCCCCTGCCCCACCCAACTGGGAAAGTGATCCGTCAATCAATTAACCACTGAGTTCCTACTTACAACACAAAGTACACACGAGAACTTATATTTATCATACACAAACAAGGACTTGCGTTTATACAGCGCCCTCCTCGCCAGACACGGGCGTCTCAGGGCGCTTGACTGTGCGGGGCAACTGTGTAGAAATCTTCCCTCTGCTGGTTAGTGAATGCCCTGACTGATCCAGCCCAGTGCACAGGTCGCGCACTTGTCAAATCCCTTTAATGCCAAGGTGGTTGGGATGAATTAAACCCAAAGTGTCTTATTATCAGGCGGCTTCTCATCCTCGGTCGGCGTCTCTCATTCTGCCCAGGTAAGTCCTCTCTCCTCCTCAGGGGCATTGACATATGGGATTGCCTCCTGCCCAGCCTGGCTGTCACTCCATGCATGTCAAGTAGGGGCCCTTAATCCAATTAGCCATTAATGATAAAAATGCCCTATAGCACCAGACCAATTTGCACGGTTTTATTCAGATTTTAATTCATTAGAGACTTTGCATATCCTCAAGTCAGGCATCGCAAAGAAGGGGTTAACTCAAGCGTAGCCCATCCATGTGTCCTATAACTCCCAGCCAGGCCCAGCAGTAAACTGCTGATCTCCCCAGCCAGAGTTACTGACACTCACTCACTCACTCGCTCACTCACTCCCGCCTGCCTCCTCATTTAAAGCTTCAGGATTAGCCATTATTCTTGCAGAAGTGGACAGGATGGCTGCTGCCTTCACCTACCATATTTACACGCTGGACAGTATAAATCATATAGTCCTGTAGCATATTGGTTAGAGCGCACACCTCACAAGGAGCCATGTTCTTCGAATCCCGGCAGAGCAAAACGCGAGGCAAGTTTCTTTACCCGACTCACCTCTGTTTATACCTAGCTGTGAGTAGGAATCCAGTTGTTAGTCGATTGACGGATTGCTTTTCCGGGGGTAATCAACCCTTCAAAACGAAAAAACGAAAAAAAGCCATTCAATCCGTAACTGTTTGTGGGGACGCTGCTGTGTGCAAATTGGCTACAGCGCGCCCCCCACCCCCAAAAAAAATACAATAAATTCACTTTACGGTATATTCTGCCAAGTGCTTTGAGACATCTCAAAGATGTGATAAAACCCCGTATCAAATGCGAGGATTATAATGATTATTAAATGATTTGATGTAGTTTGAGATATTCTTCCAATGTGAAAGGTGCTGTACCAAAAGATTATTATTATTATTTATTGAGAACAACCCTCACATTTGGTGCAATGTCTAGAACATGGCAATAACTCAAATTTCTTATCCTGGGACTCGCTGTTGAGTGTAGTGACTGATGGCGAATATAGTACATGATGTGTAAAGATACACCAATTTCAAAATTGATGGTACAGTATTTCTCAATGGATTTCCTTAATACGGAATTCAATCAGGCTGGTTGTGGAGCCTTGCCATGGCTGCCGTGTCTCCCTACGCAATCCACAGTCACTTGACAGCTACTCCTGGCGAAGCACCTTTTGACCCTGCGTCAAATGCAAAAAAAAAATATTCTTATGATCGGAAACTGGGCTAGTTTCCCGCAGCGGCTGGGTGTAGATGCGCACAGCTGTAAAGATAACAGATAAAAAGTCCCTTGTCTTTAACTATGGAGAATGCGTGGTCAGGCAAAGTCGCAGGGCGGATGGATGGAGCAAGGGAATGAGCCAAGAAGATCCACAAGTTCATGTTCAGCGTCTCTCTTTGTCTGGGTGCGTCTTTTTTAATGGGCTGAATGATTATTCAGCCTGGGGGATGAATAGACCAGTCTGCTTCACTACATTCCGCTATGTGACAGTCTCTGCTCTGATGAGGGGGGGTGGGGGTGGGGGTGTTGGGGGGGGGGAAGGGGTGGGGGGGGGGGGGCGAGTATTCTCAGGAGGTTGTTTTGTAGATTAATTAAAGTCGGTCAAATTAACAAAACCACACACACACACACACACACAGAGTGTTTAATTGCCTCCGTGTGAAGGTTTTAGGGTGGAATTTAAAAAAAAATGTTATTGTTGAATTTGGGCCTTTTATCTCAATCCACAATGGATTGTGTTTTGTGGGACACTGCTGTGCGTAATTGGCTGCCCACCAATAAATCACTTTATTCTGTGAAGCGCTTTGAGATGTCCAGAAGATGTGAAATGCGCTAGATCAAATGCAAAGATTATTATTACTGTATAAAGAAAAGGTCAGATTTTTTTTTACATGAAATTCCTCTATTGACAATGTTGCGATTATCATTCAACGTTTTATTAGGGGGAAAAACAATAATGGAAGCTTTGTTGAAATTCTGCCTGGATTCACACTTTCTTTCCTTCTCGAACGAAATCTAAAGTGGCTGGCTCACTGCCATCACATCATTACGTCCTGTGTTTCCAGCCAATAGGAAAATACACTATTTTCCAACATAGCCTTGTCCCTTTAACCCAGTCTAGTCTCGGAAGGTCCAGACAGTCTGTCCAACACACTTTTTACGCATTTTCACTCGAGGGCAGGAGTGGGCAATCCACCCATCTAACCTTCCCCCCCAAACTTAAGCTAAAAAAAAATTGACCATTTGCTTCATGGCTGTTGATGGGGCAACAGTTGATTGCTGCGTGCAAAATACACAGGCACTACACTTGCAGAGAAGTCCTCCCAACGGGAAAGGCCAGGATTATTGAGTATAATTAATTTTGCCGTTGTTGTTATTATTCCCATCATCTAATAACCATTAAATCCGTTAACATTTAAAGGAACCTGTCCGGTTGCTTTCTTCAAAGGTTTATAGTTCCTTGTTTCACCACCAGTGGTGGTAGTTTGATCCACATGCCTATTGCACATTCACCAGAGACTGACTCTTGCGTTCTCTCTCATCCCACAAAACACACACAGTCCATCCACTTTACAGTAATATTCTGTATCAAATGCAAGGATCATTATCATTATTATTATTATTATTATCCTCCTAGTTTTGTGACCAAAACAAGATTCATTTAAATCTTGGTCTAAAAACCATTTGTTAAAATTTCACTTCATTGATTAGGTTTAAGAGATAATGAGAGGCTACCCTGGCAGCTTGAGGTCCCACAGGCACAGGGAACTGTCCCCATTTGGAGACAATGCCCAGGGCAGATGTCCACCTTGTCAATGACAACCTGGTGCCACTGTGAATGTACACACACATTCTCTTGTTGTGTGACATCTGCAGACGTTGATTTTCTGGATCTCTGAAATACTTGGTTACTACTAGACAGTACAACTACAGTACTGATTGTGAAAAAACAACAACTCAAAAGTCGCTGGGAACACGCAGCAGATCAGGCAGCATCTATGGAGAGAGGACTGACCGTAGAGTTTGGGTTGAGATGTTTTATGGTTAACACAGTTAGAGAGCCCAAGTAAGATGAAGAATTAATACTTTGTATTGCAATGCATTTAATAGCTTTCTTTATCTTTAAAAAGATGTCCCGGTCTTCAAACCGTGACACAAGAGTTTCTGTAAAGTTTAATGACTGTGTGTTTGGTCGGCAAACACGGCAGCCAATTTGCACAGTTTGACGTCCCACAGAAGCTCTCAGTTTCACCTGGAGAATTAAGGTGTTTTTTTAAATGACAAATGGAGCCAGTTCGTAGAATCATAGAGCACAAGAAGGAGGCCATTCGTCCCATCATGTCTGTGCCGGCTCTCTGAAAAGATTTGTCCAAATTAATCCCACTCCCCCCGCCCCCCCCACCCCCCACGCTCTCCCCATAGCTCTGAAAATTTGTCCTCCCCAAGTATCTATTAAAATAATCAATGCATTTGATCTAGTGCTTTTCACATCTTATCGACGTCTCAAAGTGGCTTCACAGAATATACTGTAAAGTGAATTGACTTTGTGAATGAAACTGTTCACTTCTCTCTTAAAGTTTCACGCACATCTATACAGTCAGTTCACTTTACGGTACAGTCTGTGAAGCACTTTGAGACACAGTCTAGAAGACGTGAAAAACGCCAAATCAAATGCAAGGACTAATATTATTATTATTATTAATAAAAGTTGCGATTTTCATCAAATTGACTCCCACCACCCTTTCGGGCAATGTATTCCAGATCCTGAGAACTCGCTGTTGTGAAAAAATTTCTCCTCCCTCTCTGTTGTCAACTATTTTAACAGTTTCACGTCCTCCCGACGTGAAGGCTCTCCATAGATGCAGTGTTGTTCAATGGTTGTGTGATGTCCTTTTAAACCTCAGTGTCTCTTTAAATTAAGAGGGCCAGTTGGAAGCGCTTTCTGATTGGCTGATTGTAAAGGGCCAATGGAAAAGGCGGGATTTACGAATTGACCAATGGCAGATGCGAAAACTCCAGTCAACCAATGGGAAGCCGCGGACTAACAGGACCAGAGACCAATAGGAAACGCGTATGGCCGTTCAGCCAATAGAAGGGCCGGACACTCTATGAGGGCGCAAGGATCTGGCCAATGGTAGGCGGCGGGTCCCGGACGCTCGGCCAATGGGCGGCTGGTAGCGAGAGCGTTCGGTGGGCCCAGAGGAGCAACCGCCGCCATGGCCTCACGGAGCCTGGTTTTCCTGCTGGACTCGCGGGCGGAGGGCGCGGGCCCGGGGCTGTCCGCCCGGCGTGGCTGCCTCCGCCTCCTCACTCGAGCCGCCTGCGGCTTCGGCTTGCAGCGGGTCCGCTGGGGCTTCAGGCTGTTCCCGCCGGGGCCGGGTGGCTCCCGGGGCCTGGGCCTAGGCCGCGACTTCAGGGAGCTGCGGCCCAGTGACCCGCGGGAGCTGGAGGAGGCGCTGGGCCGCCGCCAGGCCGAGGCCGAGGCCGAGGCTCGGGCCCCGGGGCCCGGGGGAGCTGCCGCCATTCAGGCGGTGCTGAGGGAAGCTCTGTCTGACTATCAGTGGGACCGGCCGGACCTGACCTCCCCGGCCAAGCGGGGGAGCCGGGGGAGGCGGGGGCGGACAGGGCAGGGGCGGGGGGCAGAGGCTGAGGAGGACGGGCCTCCCCGTGACTACAAGGCCCTGTTCCTGTGCACTCCCTGCCCGCACTCCCGGGAGCAGCTGCTCGGGTACCTGGGCCTCGGGGAGTCGGAGCAGCCGCAAGCCGACACTCTGCTACTGCCCCCCGGGCTCCGAGCCTTGCTGACCAGCCGCGGGATCGCCCTCCACTGGCTGGACACCTCGTCGCCATCACAGGTACAGCCTCCCTGTCACACACACCTGGCTCTCACCTGCTCGGGAGTTCCTGTGTGTAGCTCAGTGGGTTAGAGACACTCACTGGGTTCGAAACCCAGGCAGGTCAGGTCAGATCAGGGCGTAAACCTTGGGCAAGTTTACTTACCACACACACACACACACACAACACACGCACACACGCTCGAGCACCTAATAATAATCTGTCTCTCCCCCTCAAAAGAAAACTACAATAATAAAATTGGTCATTTTCAATCCACGACTGTTTGTTTGTGTGGGGGGGGGGGGGGGGGGTCGGACGCTGCTGTGTGCGATCGGCTGCCGCCTTTCGCTCTCCCACAAATGTGTGTGTATATATATAATATATATATATATATACACACACAGTCAATTCACTTTAGAGTATATTATTGTTATTATTCCGCGAAGCGCCTCGAGAGGTTTAGAAGACGTGAGAAGCGCTATATCAAATGCAATTGAGCGGTTAGCTCCGCAGAAACACAAGCACGAAGGGGGAGTAAGGTCACAAACAACAACCATAATAATCCTTGCGTCAAGACTAAAACATTGTGTTTATCGACCACACTGCAGATTGACGCATTCTCATCACCTGTTCATGTTAAGCATTTTCTTAAAGCTTTTTAAAAACATGTTGGTGGCACTATTCTCTTGTCTGGATGCCATGACAGACTGGTGTAAAGCACTCAAGATTTCACAAGCCCTTCTAGTTTGTACATTAAGTAAGGGTTGATTTGTGAGGTCGGAATTGCTCTGTGTGGTTCAGTCGGCGGCTGAAAGAGCAATTAAACACAGCGTTGGACGAAACCATAAACTAACAAAATAACATGAAGAATAATCTTTATTCTTCCTCTTGGCGTTGCAGATGTTTGAAAGGGAATATTGTGGGGAATGTCAAGTAATGAGCATCTATTACCCACACAAACCTTAAAACGTGTGTGTGTGTATGTATGAGGGCCAGCAGATTTAAGGGAAGCTTTTGAAAGTGATCGCCACTGGCTGCACTCAAACGCAGTACATTGATGGTGTTTATTATATGTGTTTTGAGACGTCGATCAGACGTGGAAAGTACGATACAAATGTAAGGATTATTATCATTATTATTTATGAAAGGGTTGTTTCTGCGACGGAATAAAATTGCCATTTTCCTCTGCAGTTGTTTGGAGCTCCAGATCACATCGGCTACAGGATGATCTCTGAGGTGCTACAGTTGGTCGGTGGCAGTTTAATTCCATTCGCTGCTTTGCTGCAGCTGTCGCAAGTTGCGGATTCCGAAAGACTTCTGGAGCATCCTGCGTCAGACAGACCAACTGCCAGGAGGCAGGAGGGGAGCGCTGAGGCCAAAGTGAGAGACCGGGAGGAATATATAGAGCGGAGGAGAGCTCTGGACGCTGTGTTTCCATTGGATTGTAGCCTGAACTATTTCATGAGTAACGAGCGTCTGTACCGCTCCACATTCCCTGTTCAAGAAGGATTGCTTACGATCACACAAGGTAATTGTCCTTGTCCTCTAACACGTGGCTGAGCGTGTTAAATACGGCCGCGTTTAAGTTTGCGTACGGGATTGCCTCTACAGTATTCTGCCAGAATAAGAGGATGTTTAATTGGCTTCAGATTGGCATCGCTCCACTTTTTCGCCTCCAGAACAGTCACTACACTCAACAACAGTAACCGGCAGAGAAAAAGTGTTCCTCCTTCAGGGACAATGCCCGTGTATATGTACAGTACTGCGGAGCGCCTGTCTTACAATCTGTGACCTTTCGATTGCTTTTATATGGGTTGTTTTACTGTGTGGTTTGTGATTGTGAACAGGAGAGCAGGAGGCAAGTTACAGCGTCGCCTTGGAGCCCGTCTCCTCCAGTCAGGGGTACCTCCCGGGCCAACTGAACATTGCCATCAGGGGAGTGGTGAAGGATTGGGATCCACCGAAGGCTAGTCTGCTGTCCACACGCTCCTGGGTCTTACGGCGACCTGAGCCGACGCAAGACCCCGAGAGCGCCTTCCATCAGCATCTGTTACAGGAAATCGCACGGAATGGGATCGATTTGGTATGTGAATATTTATCATTTTAGATATTTGTTGGGATTGACTTCCACGGCACAATCAAGTTATGGTTTACTCATTGTGATTCATTGCCATCCGGAGACGCTGCCATGCGTGATTGGCTGCTGCCGCGTTTCGCCCCAAACTGTTTAGTCTATTCACTTTACAGTATATTCTGTGAAGCGCTTTGCGACGTCTAGAAGATGTAAAAAGCGCTATATCTAAATGTAAGGGTTAATATTATTATTATTCACTTTTGTCTCCATGTGTTTTCAGGTGGCTGATGTGGCATTGGGTGACGGTATGCCGCTGGGCACCGGGATTCTGTCTCCCCTGGTTGGCGGAGCTGCGTTGCTCACGCTAATCAGCTCACAGCTCTCGGTGCAGTTTGAGGAGTGCTTCTCCCAGGCGACGGTTCCCACCGAGAGTGCTCAAGGTGCGTCCTCTGAGCTGTCGGGAGCTGTGGAGAGAGCGATAAGCCTTCTCTCAGAGGTGCTCGAGGACACGTCCGCGTCCAGGGCAGGTGAGGGGAAAAAAGCCTTCGGTTTCAACGCGTTCATTATCTGTAGCTCAGTGGTTAGAGAACTCTCGCCTTACAAGCGTGTGAGACCTGTGTTCAAATCCAGGCAGATCAGGGTGAAACCTTGGGCAGGTTTCCTTACTCCACGCGTACACACACACACACACACACACGCACGCGCGCGCGCCTAATAATCCTCCCCTAAAAAAACACAATAATAAAAACTGGATATTTCAATCCACGGCTGTTTGTGGGATCGCTGCTGTGCGCAATTGGCTGCTGCGTTTTGCCCACAAATATTACAGAACATTGTTAGGGTTAGAAGACATGAAAAGCATTACTATTATTATTATTGTTATTAATTTTCTAGAGTTGTAATTTTTCGGGAATAAAGCGACGAAGCCTGCCGGAATGCTAACCGCTCTGTCTGTCTGTCTGTCTGTCTGTCTGCCTGTCTGCTTTGTGAAGGTGGTTCCGTCCCAGGCTGGGCCCAGCGGGAACTGGCTGAGGGCCCCAGACACGGTGTTTGCTTTGCAGAATGCTGGTTCCCACTGTCCGAGCTGTCGGGCGCGAGCTCTGTTTTCGTGGAGTCGTTCGGGTAAGCCATCGGGGTAACGGTGCGCGTTATCGCCTTATCTCATCCCAAGAGCATTCCGGACCCGCGCTTCCGAAGCCGGTCGGCAGAGAGCTCAGAACTGCTTGTTGTGTTCGGGTTTAGGTCGACGCCGGCCGCCGGCGAGGCAGAGAACGCGGAGCAGGAGCCGGCTCTCACCTCTCACTTGGCGGAAATGTACCGAAGGCAAGCGGCTGAGGAGGCGAGAGCAGCGACTGAGCACGGAGAGAGAAAACGTAAGTGGAGCGGAACTTCTCACATCAGTGTCATAGTATATATTTTTTTAAACTCTTTTCACCCTCGGTTTCAAGCTGTCCGTTTGATGTGGTTTAATAATAAAAATAACAATAATAAAAATTGGTTATTTTCAATCCACGACTGTTTGTGTGGGGGGACGCTGCTGTGTGCAATTGGCTGCCGCGTTTCGCCCACAAATATATATCTACAGTCAATTCACTTTACAATATATTCTGTCAAGCGCTTTGAGACGTGGATAAGATGTGAAACGCCGCGATATCAAATGCAAGGCTTGTTATTATATTATTATTATTATTGATTTACCAACCTACATTCCTTCACCGCAGCTGGCATCCCTCGCACACCTCTCAGGCAGAAGATGAAGTCCATGAGCCGCTCGCTGCAGATGTTAAACGTGGCCAGGCTGAACGTAAAGGCTCAGAAGTGCCAGCCCGAGGCTCCCTCGCTTGCCGTGACTGAGCCAGCCCGGCGTCGGGCCAAGAGGCGTCTGGGGGAGAGGCGGGAAATCAAGAGAAGAGTGAGGAAGAAAACCGTAGGCAAGTCTGCCCGCCGCGGGTTTGCTCACAGACACTCGGGTTGAAGGCTCGAGCGAGTGTTTGTTTTGGCATTGAGAATGGGGAGTCGCCATTAAATCTCGACTTTTAACAATAGTCTCTAATTGCAACGATCGGTAAATAGTGACAGCTCTCTTGGCGTGTTTCCTTACGCAGATTTTAAAAGCGATGAGGAGATGATATCCAGTTTGAAAGAAGATTACCAGAAACATGTGGTGGAGGAGGAGCTGTCCCAGTTGAGCTTTGTTCAGAACACGGTCACGGTTGTTCACACGTATCTCCAGTCCAGCAGGGCTGAACAGCTCGAGGTACAACATTACTGGGCTGCTGGTCTGATCATCTGCCAGCTGATTCAATTCTACATTTAAATCTTCTGTGGTTTGCACTGAAATGGTGTAATTATGATTATCCTGTCAAGTCTTAATGTGCACGATATGGAGCTCACTTTAAAACTTTTTCTCTGCCCCCCACACTCTGGAACTCCATCCCACAGTCCTTTCGCCTCGCTCCCTCCCTCGCCTCCTTCAAGGCCGGTCTCAAGACCCTCCTCTTCGACCATGCCTTCTGCTGTCCTCCCAAATCTCTCCCACCCCTCCCCCCGTCCCTCTCCCTTGCTCAGGTCAGTGCCTTGGGACGTACTCCCGATGTGAAAGGCGCTCTATAGATGTAATTTTGTTTTTGTTGTTGTTTTCTGATGCACTGTAAACCTTGGGTATTACAGGACAAGTGTGTGAATCTGATTCAAACACATTTGCTGAAGACGAGCAAATCCATCCGGCAGCAGTATGGGAACCAGGAGAATAAGGAAACGAAAGTCAGAGAGTGAGTTGAGTAGGGCAGTGAGCAGCCTCTGTTGTATCTATATTTATCATTACACCGACTGTGAGAAACTTGTGGTGATGGTTAGGGAACCATATCCCTTTCTCTGTAGCATAATCCCTCAAATGTTTGTTCTTCCCTTGTGTCTTGGTGTGACTTGCTGACTTTGTGGTAATCTTTTTTTGTTAAAAAAAAACCCTTTTAATAAAATGAATACGTTTTGCTGTACATTTTTACAGTTTGTTGTGGGCCAAAGCCAGAAATTCCAACCATTTACTGTAGTAAAACTATACTTAATTAAGTTCAGACTAAGTTTGCGTGAGACCTCGCTGTTCCTTGTTCACAGGTGTCAACTCCAGGTGTTGCTGAGGTTAGAGGTGTGCCAGCAGTGCCCGTCACTGCAGAGCTCAGTGGAGGACCTGGTGGAGGAGGTGAGTCCAACGACAATATTGCATTTGTACAGAGCTTTTCGCATTGGGAGGACGTCCCAAGGCGCCGGACAGTCGGTGTTTTGGGCCTTAGAGTTCACTGTGCGGTTTGCAAGTATCAGGAAAACCCGTGATTTTTTTTTCTCAGCGTTTCCCTTTCGACTTGGGAGAAATACTGAGCGAAAGGTTTTTGTTATGGGAGCGTGTGTGTGGCTTTGCGGTAGCTTCTAAACAATGTTACTGTACACAATCTGCAGGCTGGTCCCAGAAACTCCTCCACGGGTGTAATATCCTCTCCCGATGCCCTTCACGGTTATTACAAGGAATTACTTTTTTTTTGTAAAAAAAAATTAAAGTTCAATGTGTGCCAGGCGTCTTGATGTTCGCTTTCTGACTACAGGTGACCAATCTGCTGAGGATCATCTCTCTGACCAAAGACACCACGTTCCTGGCAAAGTTTTTGGAGGACGACATCATAAACACGTAAGTGAGCAGCTGCGCGTGAGACTTGAGGTAGAGCTGTTGGAACGATCGCCCGCTGATGGGGGAGAGAGAGAGAGTGTGTGTGAGGCGGGATCCTGCTATCGTATTTGCTTTCGTCAAACGCAATCTTGGAACTGTGTAGTGCTGGGGAAAGCAAACTGATGAATGTAAGGCCTTGATTTTTCCTTTCTGTGGAGAGGAGAAGGTGGAAGGTTGAAAGGCAAGCGGCGTGTAGGGGGACTGCCAACAGTGACACCACAAGGAGGAATCAGCAGTTCACCTCAGCGACTGTTTAATTGATTTCAAGTTGGTTTGTTTAAGCAGCGTGCGGACTTCTGCGTTCTTGCTGCAAATGTGGTGTTTACGGTTTAATCAGACGAAACACCTGACTGTTTGTTGTGTTGTGTGTTCCAGGTATTTGCTCGCGCTGCCGCAGATATTAGGAAAGCTGTATTACGGGCTGGGGCAGTCGATCCCCGCACGTGTAGCTTCCATACTCCCCGCGGATTTCTTCAGCGACGAGTCCATGTCCCAGGAAGCGGAGTCCCCCGGTAACTTGCCGCCGCCCTCCCTTGCGATGGACACGGCCGGTGTAGACTCCGCAGACACACAGCTGGACGAGCTGCGGACTCGCTCTGCCCACAAAAGAAGGTGACTTGATGTTGCTACGTCCTGAGTACGAGCTAGAGTCGTATTTGTGGATTGGAGTATGAAATGCCGCGGTTTCTGGTGGGAATCTGTGATGAAGGATCCTGGACTCTCCTCCAGGAATTCCCTCCCACACGCGCCCTGTGTTTCGGAGACAGGTGGTCGGAATTCCCGTTCACGTTCAGATTCCCAAACCACAAAATTACTTTGTTTGAAGGTGTTTGGAATCGCTATGTTTCGACCGACCCTCCCTCCTCCCGATGCTGTTTTCTTTCTTTAAAAAATGTGAATGTCCCTCTCTGCGTTTGGGGGTTTGCAAACCAGTGTTGTTTTATCTCAGCGTGAAAGGCTCTATTCAAAGGCAGTTTTGCTGTTGTTTATTTCAGGAGCATTCCTCTGACCAGGCATCGGAGCATATCGGAGGTCTCGCACAGTTTGCGGCAGATTCAGATGCCGAAGAAACCTCAGGGGCTGGTAAGTTGGTGGTGAATGTTTGTCTGTAAATTTTTGCAAACTGCCAAGGGATACCAGGAGTCCTGCGCTGTATGGTTAGAACTCTTGCCTCAGCAGAACCCAGGTTCAACTCCCATGTGAGACGAATCCTTAGGCAGGTTTCCTTCCTCCATGCAACCTGCTTGTTAGTTGATGGGGGGGAGGGGAGGAGGGGGGTGAGGGGAGTGGGGAGGGGAGGGGAGGGGGGTGCGGGGAGGGAGAGGGGAGGGGGTTGCTTTTCCGGGGGTAATAATCCCTTCCAAAAAAAATGTAATTAAATAATAATACAGTAAATTGGGCACTCAATTCACGACGGTTTGTGAACAGTGCTGGGAGCAATTGGCTGCCGTGTTTCGCCCACAAAATAGCACTAATTTACTTCACGGTATATTCTCTGAAGCACTTTTTGAGACGTCCCAAAGTTGTTTTATCGACTTAATTTGTTGACCTCAAATAGAATGTTTCAAACCATCCCCCTTGATTATAGAATCCCATCGGTAGCCATACTCAGTATTTTTTAACGGGGCTTGTTTTAAACTATCTGTGACTATTTTCGTGGCATAATTGGGAATGATGTGTTATCGCAAACAGGAGCGTTTGCGGTCTCGCACGTTTGTGGTTGAACAGCCGCTGCTGCCCCTTCCGGCTCCGAAGGAAACTCAAGGTGAGGCCTGCTGCTTTGGTGTTTTAATCTGCGTTGCAACGTAAAGTCTCATCGAGGTGGGAATTGCATCTGGCCTTGTCACCACCTGACGAGCTCCAGCTCTGGGTCGCCCTGTTAGCAGACAACTAGACTGGTTTTCGTTTAGTTATTTTTGCTGCATTTTGGGGGTTCAGAAATAATGAGAATCGCTTGTTTTTGCTGATAAGAGTGTATTGTTACTACTTGGTGTGTAACACCATTGGTAGTGAACAGGCTGACTGGGTTGACGGGATGGGGTGGGGGGTTTGTCTGTCTGTCTGTCTTGCCTGTGAAACATTCTGTAAAATACCTAGCTATTATTTCACCCACAGAGTACGCAGTCAACTCCGCGTTACAGTATACCCCACAAAGCGCTTTGAGACGTCTCAACGAGTCACTCGATCGAATGCAAGGATTATTTCAGTATTACTTAATGACTACTTTACTCCTCAGAGGTGACGAAAGTCAGAAGAAATTTGTTTAATCAGGGAATCTGGTCCCCGAGGAAAAAATGCAAGATGCGGAGAACGCAATCCGTGTCTGCGGTGGAGGGAAGGACTCGACAGCATGGGAAGGAGAAAGCTAATAACGGTAACCTGTGTAAATGTGGGGGGCTCGGGCTGCTAACGCAAGGCAGTGTGAGGGAAAGTTTTATTCTGGCTGCTGAATACAGCAACAACAAAATTACATTTCTAGAGCGCCTTTCACGTCGGGAGGACGTCCCAAGGCGCTGCATATTTACCTGATGACAGCTGGAGGTGTGTACACTGCATTGAAACACTTCCAACATTGTAGAATGGTAGAATTATAGAGCACATATGGAGGCCATTCGACCCATTCTGTGTCTGTGCCGGCTCTTTGAAAGTCACGTCCAAATGAATCACACTTCTCCCCCGCTCTCTTCCCCAAATCCCTGCAAATTAGTCCGCCTCCCCCAAATATCTTAACCTACTTCTCTGGAAAGTTATCGAATTATAGAAGCCGCCATGAAATGAAATGAAAAAGTAATTGTTTCTTGTTGAGGGAAAATCGTCCTGTTTCTGAAGACGTTGGTCTAGGATTGGTTAAGGAGCCACTTGGTCTGTTAAGGTGCTCCCGTGTTGCTTCTAAAACTGTGTTCTCTCAAACCATCAACGCACTCCCTTATACTGTCAAGGAGTCCAGAGAGAGAGAGAGGGGAGTATAAATAATTATACTTCTAGATTGTATAATATATATGTATAATAATTATACTTCCAATAATTATTATTTTTACGTTTCATTCTGTTTTAGTTCATCGTAAGCTACTCACAAAGAAAGTGTGTGAAACACCCCTCCACAAACAGGTGCCACATCGGCTGCTGCATCGGCAAATACGGGGGAGGTGAGCAATCACGTTTAACACCGAATCACTCAACCTGTAGCCCCCAGTATCACTTAATCCAGGGAGGGGGGGACTCTCTTCTGCGAGCTGCTGGGCTGTCCCTGTGTGAGGTTAACCTCGGGTAACTGTCCCTCCCCTCTGCAGGTGTTCGGACTCGGGCTCTGATATCAGTATAGTGGAGGAATCCCCCGAAAAGTCTCTGTCCACCGGTGAGTCTGCTGATGTTTTCCATCTCTGTGACTGGCTGCGTTTCGGTGTCGGCTGCCAGTGCATTATGCTTTGTCACGTATCTGAGGATTAAGCTTTTTAAATGTGTGTTTCCTGGCGTACTGTACTATTGAGGCTGAAATTTTTCTTTTCCGAAAATGCCGCCTGGTAGCTTAAATACAAAGTAGGATCGACCGAGCTGCGGCAAATGTCGACCAGACAGACACCTACATTTACCGCTCGTGCTTTCCCACAGAGCCAGTCCTGCGGAGGAGCCCGCGCTTCCAAAAGGCGTCCCTCGCAAAGACGCGTTCCATTTCCTTCTATGAAGGATCGCAGTCGACTGCTCACGACGTGAAGCCTGGACACACGGGAGCGGAATCGTGCGCACACAGAGCCAAGGCACCAGGTAATGGGAGCTTAAGAGATGTTCGCGTGTTTATAGGATGGTGTAAAGTTATAGCACAGAAGCAGGTCGGACGTTGAGGAAACCAGTTTGGGATTGTTTTTGTTGAAATAATTTATATACTTTTTAAACGCGTCTATGGCTTGTTAGGTAGTGTCTAGCTGTTTTTTCACAGGTTTACCTCTGATACATTACAGGGTCAGAGGCTGGTTAAAAAAAAAAACTATCATCCTATATGCAGAGCCGACCACACACGGTCTGTGAGTGTTGCAAGACTTGTCCTCGCTCTATAAATGCCTTGTCTTTTCCAGGCGGCCGGACCCTCTGCTCCCCACACCCGCTCTTCTTTGGCTCTGTCCTGGTGCCTCCACTGGGGAGAAAGAGGCTGTGGCGAAGCTGCTCAGGCTCCGAGTCATCTCAGGTGCGATGGTACAAACAGTCACGTCTCATTGTGAAGCCAACACAAGGAGAGATTTAACATATGAAATGAATAAGTCTGTCTGTATGCTGATCAATGTCTCTCTGTGTACACTGTTCCTGGGTTATTCTGTGTGATCTTACTTTACAATTTAATGAGGATGTTTGTGGAGCTCCTGCAGCTCAGTGGTTAGAGCACTCTCACCTTACAAGCATGAAACCTGTGATCAAATCCAGGCAGGTCAGGGCCAAATCGTGGGCAAGTTTCCTTACTCCACACACACACGCCTAATCATAATAGTAAAAAAAAACACAATAATAAAATTGGTCATTTCAATCCACGGCTCTTTGTGGGGGAACGCTGCTGTGCGCAATTGGCTGCTGCGTTTCACCCACAAATATACATACAGTCACTTCACTTTACAGTATATTCTGTGAAGCGCTTTGAGACACAGTCTAGAAGACGTGAAAAGCCACTATAGCAAATGCCAGGATTATTATTATTATTGCCTCCTCAGTGTGCACACTGACATTGTGAAAGGGATTTAATGCTAAACTGCCACTATTTCTCTGGCATTTACAACAATTTGGTCATTTTTACCATCAATGTATGTCTTTGGGCTGTTGAATAGTCAGACTTTGATACTCCATTTTACTAACCTCTCTTTCTTACTTTCAGCCTCTGAAAACACTCAAACAGCTGAGATCTCCAGCAAGGAGCAAAACTCCTCAAAAGTCCCCTCGCGCCCTCCACAATTCACCTTCAACTCCGGGCAAGCGCGCGAAGGCCTCAAAGAGCCCGGCAACAGGAAAGGTTCAAGGCCGAGGCCTGGATAAACGTACCGCATTGTGGGGAAGCGGAGGTGATCGCCAATTCCAGTCTCCGCCTCGACGCAGAGAGCATCTAAACAGAGTGGGAACTCCTAACCGAGAGGATCCGTACTGGCGGTTTGGGATCTGCTCCTCGTCCCAGTCCAGCACCGGGGGAAGCGAGCACCTGAGCCTGGCATCTGCTGAAGTGGTCCATTTGCTTCCCAGACGCAGCCTGCGCCTCGCCTCTCCACACAGAGACAGCTCTGCTGTGGATCTCTCTGCCGCGCCTTCGGAGGCTCTGAATTTTGCTTCTCCTGTAAAGACACCAAGGAAAGGCAGGTTGGTGCTCAGCAGCCCAGCATCCAAATCATCAACAACAACAACAGAGATTGCCAGATCTGTTGCGATGGACAGTTCACTGAGTATCAGTGTGGCCAGGATTTCTACACCGGTGAAAGCGGGGCGGTGGAACTCCAAATCGCAAGTGTCTTCCACACCTCACGCCCCGGCAAACCGTTCCACGTCTCCGCAGAAACGTCCGCGTACTCCCAGAGCACTGCAGAGCAGCCTGGAGGAGCTTGGACTTTCACCGGAACTGAAGGAGGGGACGCGTGGCGTTCACGCAGAGGGCGCCTGGAGCCTCGGTCCTCCGTCGCCCAGGAAACCCCGGGTCAGGACGAGGTCCACGTTCGGCTTGAACACCCCGAGCAAACCGAACTCAGAGTCTCCGATTCAGGTCATCTCACCCCAAACCAGAGCTTCATCTCGCGTCCCCACCTCAGAGACCGGTGGGAAGACGCCGTCTAAAATCGTCAGGTCTCCATCTCGGGGCTCGTTGCGGACATTCTCTACATTGAACGTTACGCCTTCAAAAGCTGCCACCAGGTCACGGCGACCACTCACATCCCCTCCGCGGCTCAATAAAACTCCGGTACGGACCAGGTCTCGGTGCGAAGCGGCCTCACCCTCGGCGCCCAACGCGAGGACTCCGGCCAGAGCCGGGCCGACAGCTCGGGCTCCATTGAGGCCGAAAGCTAAAACGTCGGGGTGTGAGGAGCTGGTGGTGTGTGCGCGGGCGCCGGCAGCCTCCGCGTTTCCCGGGTCGGGGCAGAGCTCGGCGAGGTGCGGGAGGTGTAACGCGCAGAGCTCTCCGGAGCTCTCCACCGCGAGTCAGGCCAAAGCCCAGAGTGGCGGTGGGACGCTGGAGGACTCGTGTTTTGGGAGCGTCGGCGGCGGGGAGACCAAGACAACAACTTGCAAACATTGGCCGGAGCTGCTGAGCGGTCGGTCAGGGAATCCCGGTCAGGGCGGCTGTAACGCCGCCGTCCCCGGTGCGGTGCATCCGGCGGCCGTGGGAGACCTGATGTCCGACGTCAGTTTGGTGTCCGAGCGGCTGGATTCCTCCTCCCCGGCCAGCCCCGCGGACTCCGGCAGCGACCCGCAACTTAGACTGGCGGGGGCTGCCGGCTCCGTGCCCCCGGCGCAGCTCACGCCGTACGAGTTCCGCTGGACCGCGGACCGGAGGCAGAGACTGGCCGCGGCGAAGCAACGCGCGCCCCGAGTCCCCGGGGACGCCCCCGCTCTGGAGACGCCCGTGGGCGAGCGCTGGCCACCGATCCCCACATACAAGGTGGAGCTGGAGATGCAGGACTCGGGGATTCCCAAACTGCGCTTCAAGAGGACGCACAGCGCGTGCCCCCCACAGGAGGAGAGCGAGACCTCGGCGTCCAGCGCGAGGAAGGCCGGCTGTCAGAGCCCTCCGGCAGACGGCACTTTCGGTTGCGCCAGGCACGCCGCCGGTCACATCTCGCCGTCCTGCTGCCTCCGCTCCTCGTACAGCACCCCGGCCAAGGTCACGCCGGGGAAAGGCGGGCTGCAGACGTTTATCTGCCAGTCCTACACCCCCACCCGATGCTCGTCCACCACCTCCTCCCCCTCGCCGGCCGAGCCGGGCCCCGTCCCCTGGACGCCCTCGCCCACCCAGGTATCCAAACCCTCACACACGCCGGATGCCATCAAGAACTGGCCGCGAAGGAAGAAAGCCGCCCGCACGGCGTGCGGTGGGGAGAGGGGGGAGCTCGGTGCCGCCGCCGAGACTGACACTGAGAGACATTGGGAGCAGTACAGCAACAAGGTGTTGCCTCCGGAGGAGATCGGCATGGAGGGAGTCAGCCGGTTACCAGACCAGGCGCCGGGAGTGGAGCGAGACTGGAGGCCTCAAGAGGGCTGTTCACAGAGCTTCGGCCTCCGGTGGAGAAAGCGCGGGCGAGCATCCCCCGGTGGGGAGCCGGGCAGGACAGCCAAGGCACAGAGGGTGGACCTCACAGCCGTCTCCTCCGCGGACACGGGCGGCGCGTTACAGGGGAAAGCCGACACTCCCTTCCGCAAGGCGTTCCTGCCACAGGGTTCGGGGGAAGAGGAGGATTCCTTCAACAGTCCAGGTTATTACTATTGCCTTTCATCTAATTTAATTTGATTGGGAAGGCTCTCGGTGTAGAGCCGCAGACATGTCCCTGAACAAGAAGGTAGAGTGTGAGATCTGCCGGTGTGGCTAATGGCTCTGGTGGAGAATGGCCTAGAAGGAGTGCGATAACACCGCCGGAGGTGTCTCACGTAGGGGTGGGTGGGGGCGTTAGGGGTAAACTGGTAACAGGTGTGCGCGACAGCCTGGTGTAGATGTAGCTCTCGCCTATCAATCGGAATTTGTATCATCTAAGATGACACTGTGATACGGGACTGGGGGAGTGTGTTGGGGGAGTACATTGTCGGGGAGTGTGTGGGGGGGGAAGTACATTGTCGGGGAGTGTGTGTGGGGAGTGGGGTGGGGGGAGTACATTGTCGGGGAGTGTGTGTGGGGAGTGGGGTGGGGGGAGTACATTGTCGGGGAGTGTGTGGTGGGGGGAGTACATTGTCGGGGAGTGTGTGTGGGGGGGAGTACATTGTCGGGGAGTGTGTGTGGGGGGGAGTACATTGTCGGGGAGTGTGTGAGGGGGGGAGGTCGGGAGGGAATGCATTGTTGGGGAGTGTGCGGAGGTGGGTGGTGGGGTTGGGTGGGGGGAGTTCATTGTCGGGGAGGTGAGGTGAGGTGAAGCGTGTGTGAGGATCTACTGAAACTATTGCATTGTTTCTCAGCTGTAACTCCACCCACCACCGGCAAAGTCAGAACCGGGCTTTCTGCCTCCAGCCTGAGAGCCCTGACTCAGTCTCCGATGCTGTATCACGGAGGGATGTCTTCAGCCAAGAAAGGCTGCTGCACACGAGGTAACTCTGTCTTTACTCTTTGTGCTGGTTAGTGATGTGTACAGACCAGGGACCGATTATTTTATCCTGAGCCGGACGGCTGTTACACACCGGGGTTTTGCTGCGTTGGGTGACCGACGGTCTGGTAATAATCCCACAAACAAAACAATAATAAATTGGCCATTTCAGCCCACGACTGTTTGTGGGGACTCTATGCTGCTGTGTGCGATTGGCTGCTGCATTTTGCCCAGAAATATTATAAGGTCGGTTCATGCGCTGTGTCGAATGCAAGGATTATTATTGTAACGGTGTGTTTCTGGAAAGAGAGGTTTTATCTGAGGGTGTTTTGCAGGTGGTACAGGTGAAGAGTCTGATCCCGAGAGCTGCCCGCGGAGGAGAGCAGCCCTGACGGTTTCTCCTTTCACCGAAATCTCTGCTCGTCGTATCACCAAAACCTACTCTCGGAAGAAACTGCTCCACTGACCCTGATCAATGTGCACGGCTACGACAATAATAACACTGGGTTTAATGGAGGTGGGTGGGGGGAATAAAGCCACTGGTTTAATAGGAGGTTTGGAGGGGAGGTAACCGAAAGGGTGGGTTTTTTAAATCAAATGCTTTGCGATGTTTTCATTCAATAGAAGTCCCCGGGTCAAAGCGAAGGCTATTCCAGGGATCTCTATGCTGTGAAACAGATTAATTCTGGAAAATGACACTTTGAACTAATGAGCCAAATGCAAATGCTGCACTACACTGCACTGGATGATGTTTACACACGTTAAGGATGGAGTTCTGTTACTATTTAAAGTTTATTGTTTATTGTGGCTGTGCTTTCATTGACACTTATCTCTCCCTCCACCTTAAATTTTCTTTGTGTTTTTGTGTTTCTTTGTGTTTTACAAGTAGATAGGTAACTAGTTTGCGATGTTCCAAATGATTTTATTGGGGGTCAGAAAATACTTTTCCTGAAAACAGTTGTTACAATAATATATACATATATTTTTAAAAGTTTTTAAAAACATTTAAGGATCTGATTGCCGTTTAAGCAACTGTTGCCGTTTATCACCGGTCTCATGTTTTACTTCAATTTTTAAAACTTTTTTAATTTATTTCAATTGGGGAAAAAAAAACTTGCGTGAAGGGAAGTGTCTGTGATGGCCGCGCTGCATTTTCCTGATCTGTGCAATCACAGGCACAGATATTCAACGTGACGTAGCTTCAGGAACTTGAGGATTTAGAAATTAGATTAATACGCAGTTTTAGAGCACAGACAGTGTTGACGTTTTGATTGAGGCCGGTTTTTCAGATTTCTATCCTGTTTCAGAGCATAACAGGAAGCTGTGGCCTAGCCTGACTGCTCTTTTAATCTGTTTTTAGACTCTTCCCAGTGTGTGGGGCGGAGAACGCGGCCTGGCATAATAAAGTTTCAGATCTACGTTGTACAGCAAATCATGTGAAAACGCATTTAATAAAGAGATGTGTTTATTGATAAGGGGAGAGGGGTGAAAAATGTTATTTAAATGTTCTTAAAATTGATGGGATCTGTACCTTTATTTTAGTACAATAATAAACAGAAGAAACTGATTGTGTTCGTCGGCACATCATACATTCTCTCACACACACACACCGTTTCCTCTCCACCTCACTATTAATTTCTAAAGCTAACCCAGCTCACCACAGTTGACAATAATGCTGCTGTTACGTTTTACTCTCTTGCCCTTTCCCCATTAACATCCTTACCCCCCCAAGGATTTATCTCCCTGTATACTTTCTGAACTATTGCATTCCAAATTCTCACAATCCTCTGTGGAATTTACTGTAAAATATTTTAACAACTTCGGTGTTTAGCCCCCTTCTGAATAACGAAGCAGACGATGTTGTTGCACGAATCCTCGTTCCAAGGTGCGCGCGCTCCCTGCACTGTTGGGGAAGGTGGACGGTTGAATGTTGTTGCGTATCGTAGAGAGATTGTTACAGGGCGAGTGATCGAGGCGAGCAGTTTCTGATCGCTTCCATTTTGGAGTTAACTTGATGCCATTCCCACTCCTCACCAGCAGGTGGCACCATGTCTCTGTTAATGCCTCCGCGCTTGGCTTCCCAAGCGTTGAGATTTCTTGACCTTTTTATCTTTTTTTAAAAAAGATTCCATTCATAAATATTATCGGGAGCGAACAATTCCTTTTGCCGTTTGCGTCTCAGCTTTCTCCCCTAATCCCCCTTCCACGGCTGTTTGTGAGATACTGCTGTGCGCAATTTGGCTGCCGCGTTTCGCCCACAAATATACAGTCAATTCTCCTAGTCTCCTTTCCCCCTACCCTGACCCCTCCACCCTTACCCGGGTCCTACCTGACTGTACAGCGCCTTGCGACGTCCTCTCGACGTGAAAGACGCTATATAAATGTAATTTGGATTGATTAATTGATTGAAATCAATCATTTGAAGAGTTTTAAAGTAGTGAATTGAATGGGACAGCTTTCCGAATAGTCTCAACCCAAGTAAAGTGAGCGTTGAACTTGCTTGTTGAGGTTCTTGATATCAATGTTTTATTTCAAAATCAATCGTAAAGACTGCTGCACTCAAACAGACTTGAGTCTGGTCTCCCAGCCCTGTACTGATCGACTTCAATCAACTCCAGCAACTGAAAGTTTGCCAGCTGGGTGGGCTGGGTGTTCCTGGGCTTGCGGGGTAGGGATGGGGGTGGGGGAATTGGCCAATATCCTCACTCCATCTTGCAAACATTGCTGGTGAGCTGAGTTTGTAGCTAAAGAGGGAAGATTACTCAGTGAATGAAAGGATGTCACAGTCGAGTCTGTCACTCAACAGCTCCACATCACATCCTCTGTATTCATGGACATTCATAGGAATGCTAAAGGAATTCGTTGGGGATAAGATAGCGTAAGATGGAGGGGTGGGGGTCTGACTGTCTGCGCACTGTCATCACTGCTAGGAGGACTGTCCTTCAGAATTGGACCTACTCTTGGTCACTTGTTGAGTGTCGGTTCCTGGAGTCCCTAGTGCGGGCGGGCGAGCGAGCGCTGCGTTGCCAGAAGTGCCATTAATTCTTCGGATGAAAAGTTTTTTGCGCGGTGGGCTGGCCAGCAATCCCACAAATCAAAACTGGACATTCACTTCACAGCTACTAGGCCCCCGAATCTCTTGAATCCCTGTCTCACCCCATCCCCTCCCAACTCTGCCCCATCTTCAAATCATACCTGAAGACTTTACTATTCATCCGTGCCTTCTTTCACCTCTACCCTCACCCTCCCCACCCCCACCTAACTCAGCGTCAAACGACACCACTGATAAGTGCTCTATGATACTGTATTACCGTTCATGCGAGTGGTTTTGTGTGGTTGTTTGTGGCACATTAGCAGAACACAAAGTGCCTCCTGCATTTACCAACAAAATACAGTCAACACATTTGTTTTAAACCGTGAAGAAATCTTGTGAAGCTCTTTGAGTTGCTTTGACAATGTCATAAGGTGTCATATCCACCGCAAGGATTGTCACTGACATATTATCTCTTCTCCTGACACGAGCGAACGAAACCCATTCCTGCTCCCTGAATTATCTCTCCATTTTAGCCCCGTCCCCTCCCTCCCTCGCTCCTCCGTTCCGCCCCCACCAACCCACAACCCCCCTCTCACTTTCTCTTTGTATATATTTGTCAAACATTTCTCCAATGCCCCCCAAAAAAAACTAGCTTTAAAGAGTTGTGGGCAGTCTGCTAATAATCACATCGCTCTCCCAAGCCTGTCCTCGTGCTTTGGCTATACACAGCCTGACACCCTCTCCAGCCACAAAAACCCTAAGACGAGGAGCCTCTGGGACGGTGAGAGGGAGTGAATCAGCCCCCTTGTCATGCCTGCTTCGGTTCACTTTCCTTCCCCCCCCCTGCACCCCACTCCCACCCGCCCTGGATGCTGGAATAACCGGCTTTGTGTGTGTGTGGGTGTGTGTGTGTGGGTGTGTGTGTGTTTGCTGCAGGCGGCTGTTGGCTGGCGTTCCATTTCCAGGAATGGTCGTTTTCACAGCTTGCTTGAATTTTTTCCAGCTACTGGTTAATTTCCTCCCGAACAAAAAAAGTCTAAAAGCCTGGATTGTGTGTGAAATCAGTGCAGAGCGCTGGACTGGTGGGGGGAGTGGGGTGGGGGAAGGGGTGGGGGGGGGCAGTTTAGATGTGTGAGCTCTTCATCAACATCACAATTTGCAGGGACCTAGCTGCTATGGTGGGGGTGACGTGGGTGTGGGGGTGTGGGTGGGGGGTGGGGGGGTGTGGGTGGGGGGTGGGGGGGTGTGGGTGGGGGGTGGGTGAGTGTGGGTGGGGAGGTGACTGCTGCCCAAACTGTGCAACCAGTTACAGCTGGGATAGGAAGCTTTCACCATGGTGTTTCAAATGACGAATCACATTCACACAACGCTCTCTTCATGTCGCTAGGATGTCCCAAGGCTCTGGACACTCAGGGAATTTGGACCTCAGCGGGGGTTTGGAAGGCAGGGTTAGGAAGGTGACCAAAGGCACGGTCAAAGAGGAGGGATTCTTGAGATGTGCTTTGAAGGAGGCTAGGGAGGGAGCAAGCTGGAGGGACCTGTGGGTTAGAGTTCCAACGAGTGGGGCTGAGAGGCTAAAGATCTGATATTCACTGGTAGAGCAATTCCTGAATGGATGGGTCAAAATGGCAATAAGATTATATTATTGTCCCGAGTCCCTGTCCACCCACCTCCCCAATGTTTGGTGTCTGTCGCGGAGAGGAAACAAATTCTTCCCAATCGGCAAACTAGAGTTTTATTAACTAGTTAACGCTCCATTTCTTGCTGACTTTTCATCACTTCAAGAGGAAAAAAATAATGACTGCGACAGGGATTTGCTGGAAAGATTGGTTGAGGCCAGGACAGTGAGACTCTTTTTATTTTTTTCCCCCAAAAAATCTCCACACAGGCTTGCTGCTGTGTTGTGTTGATGAGATCAAAAATTGGCCAAAACCTTGTGATCTTGCAATAGAAAAAGGCTCCACTTCTTGTCGTCTTGTTGGCTCGGCTTTCACCCTTTCTCTCTCTGTCTCTCTCTCTGTCTCTCTCTCATGCCTCTCCCCCAGTCAAAACGTCAGCACCTAAATCAGCCTTTTCCATACACTGCCCTTGTTATTGCCTGTCCTGCCTTTCCCTCCTGGTGAGGAGTTAACCAGAGAGAGCGCAGAGAGAGAGAGAGAGAGCCCTGAACACACACACACACACACACAAGCCTGAAGTTTGGGGAAAAAGAGAAGGATTTTTTTTCTTCTTCATGCTAATAAAATAAGGCTAACTAACGGTTTTAAAAATTTTTAAAAAAAACTTTTTTGGACAATAGCTAAATTGTGGCTGAGCAATAAGTGGAGAAAGAGTCTCCTTGTGTCTCCCCCCCCCCCCACCCCCCGCCCCCCTCCCCAGAAAGCTACTCACAGCCAGTAAATCCACCCAGTGAATGGATTGCCATTGTCCAAGCGACTAAGCCGAGGCAGAACCTGAACGTAGACCAAAACAAATAGCGTTAAGCGCTGGGTATCGCGCTGACAGACATGCTCTTTATGTGGCCGCAGGGATAAGCTCTCGGCTTTACCCTCAGGAATCAAGGCTGTTGCCGAACTCAACTCCAACTCTGTTTCCCTCGCTCCCTTCGCTGTTTTATTCCGTCCCTTTAACCCTTTCCATGCTTACAACCAATTATATTTGTTCTACTACAGCAGCAACATCAACGACAGCAACAGCCACCACGACGACTACAACAACAACAACAGCAAAATTACTTTTTTTATGGAGCGCCTTTCACATCAGATATTCTCAAGGCAGGGATGTCAGGGATTGGGACCCAAGTAGAGGGGTTGGGGGTCAGGAAGGGTTGGGATGGTGGGCAGAGATGAGGGAGGTGGTGGGGGGCGGGGGGGTGGTCGAAAGAACAGTCTGAGGACAGTCTTGACACGTGGCTTGATGAGACAAGGGAGAGGGAGTGAGGTGGTGGAGGAGGAGGGACTGTTGAGAATAGTTCCAAAAGATTGGGTGCAGAGAGAGAGGCTGAGGACCCAACTGCCAATGGTGGGGACGTCTGAATGGACAGTTCAATGTGGCGTTAGCAGGTCAGAGGTACGAAGGAGCAAGTCTGTGGATGGAGATCTACAGGGGGGGACATCTCCCCGGTCAAAAGATGGTTGGGGGGTGGGAGTTGGGGTTGGGGGTGGGAGGATGTTACGGCTGAGAATGTGGAGCAAAAGGTCTTGCGGAAGCCAGTGAGAAAGTGCCCCCCACTCCCCCCCACTCCCCCCCACCCAGCTCCTCACAAGTGACTCCCAGATGCCGGACAGATGAAGCGCACCTTCAAATGCAACCGCGTTCCATGAGATACTTTGAACAACAACGTGTCTAAAAACAGCTCCCCCGTTACGTGGAGTGACATGACAGAGAGCGCTGACATTGCCTCACATGTCCTGGGAAACCAGAGAACAGCGCAGGACGCTTCATACAGTGAAGCCTTGTCCTCACGCAGTCAAGTTGAAACTTTGCTTTAGATGTTTAGATAGCTCGCTAATGAGCTTCCAGCTTCCCTGTGGTATAATAGCTGATTGGGGCGCAGCACAGAGCTCTTTTTGTGCGGCAAGAGAGACGTTACTGGCAGTTTGCGTGGCGCCCTGAGGAAGAGCCATTCTGAGGTTGGTGTTTGTGTGTGTGTGTGTGTGTGTGTGTGAGATGTTGCTTTTTCCTGCCGTGTTCACCCACATAACAATCCTCTCACTTCATTTCCAATTAATCTCGTTCCGTGAAACACTTTTTTTTGGAAAAGTTTCTTCTTTTTTTTTTGGAAACGTTGAGAAGCGCTGAGTGAGTGAGTGAGTGAATGAATGAATGAATGAATGAATGAATGAACGAACGAATGAAGAGAGGGAGGGAGGGAGGGAGGGAGGGAGGGAGGGAGGGAGGGAGGGAGGGAGGGAGGGAGGGAGGGAGGGAGGGAGGGAGGGAGGGAGGGAAGGAGGAAGGAAGGAAGGAATGTGGCTGTCTCAGAAGGGCTTCGAGACATATCCCTCAATGTGAAAAAAAATGCTGCCTGCGTAAATAAATGTAATTCATTGTGCGCATTGTGCTCACTAGCAAAGTTCTGTGAGCACATTAGCCTCACAATTGGGGGGACTGGGGGGAAAACTCGCTTCCTAAGCTCCCCCCCCACCCTCCCCGGATAAGAGTCACAGCTGAGAAACAGGCCATTCAGCCCATCTTTGAGATATTTGTTATATACACATTTGGCAAGGGATTAGGCGAAGCCTCTACCAACATATTGCCAGCCACCTCTCACCTACTTCTTCACCTCCAACTGCTTTCTCCATTCGTTACATGAAAAATCAATTCGTGATTTTAGCAAAGGTGATTACTGCTGCTAATCCAATCACAGAGACGCCAAACTCTCGCCAGCCATCAGCTAATGTGGGGACACCATACAGTCTATGCCAAGATACCCTTAAATTACTATCTATTAAGCAGGACTAGGCTGGTCATATTCTGATACCCACCTCCCTCCTCGCTCTCTCTCTCTCTCGCTCTCTCTCTCTCCCACGTTTTTTGGCCTTTGGTCTTCCTATATTCGCTACTCCTCCCTATGTTAAAACCCAAACTCCCATTGCCCCCCATGACTTCCTCTCACACGTTCTTCCTCAGAGCTCGGGGAGTGGGCTTCACTTCTTCATTCTTCCCTTCCTCTTCCTCTTACACTCCACTGGACTCCTAGCCTTGATCTTTCCATTCCTCCCACTCTACAGGACTGACCTCCTGTCATTGCTGTTGCCCAAACACACACTTCCCAACCTATCACATCTCTCCTACTCTTGACCTTGGTGCCCTGTGCTGTGTGTGTGTGTGGCTGCTGGGATTCGGGATATTATTGATGAGTCAATATCAGTTTTCCTGTGTCTTGCTCAAGGGGTGAGAGCTGGCGGGCCAAAGGTCTGATATGGAGCTCCTGTAGTCAGTGGGTCAGAGCACTCAACTCACTCACTCGCCTTACAAGCGTGAGACCTGTGTTAATTCAGGCAGGTCAGGTCAGGGTGAAACCTTGGGCAAGTTTCCTTACTCCACACACACACACACACACACACACACATACACACCTAATAATAATCCCTCAAAAAAAAACACACAATAATAAAAATTGGTCAATTTCAATCCACGGCTGTTTGTGTGTGTGGGGGGACGGACACTGCTGTGCGCAATTGGCTGCCGCACAAATATATACACAGTGAATTCACTTTACAGTATATTCTGTGAAGCGCTTTGAGACACAGTTGATAAGATGTGAAAAGCCGCGATATCATATGCAAGGATTATTATTATTAGTAGTATTATTAGTATTATTTTATTATTATTATATGATTGTCAGGCCTGGGTCAGATCTGCCAGGCGCCCAGGCTGGAGTTGAGTTGAGTTGAGTTGGGTACGGAGAGCTGGTTTGCGATCCATCACAGGCCAATGTTCCCAGGTACAGATTGAGACAATTCTGACACAATCAGGAATGGTGGTGTTGCCGTTAAATACTCATTGAGTGGAGAAAGATATTCCTTTTCACTGCTCTCCCCCCCCCTCCCACTCTCTCTCTCTCTCTCTCAATGGCTTCCTTGTTCTCCTCCGCTGGCTGAAGCCCTATTGAGGTAACAGTTTAGTAACAGCAGCAGCTCAATGTGTCTGAACACTCGGGTGTTATGAGCACACCCCCCCCACCCCCCCACCCCCCCACCATTTCCCAAAGAAATTGCGTGCCCTGAGAGTGAGTGTGTGAGAGTGAGTGCGCGTGTGAGCGAGAGCGTGTAGACTCCCAGCAGGAAACACAGCAGCCACTGGATGAACGAAAACTCCTCCCTTTTCCAATAAGGTGCAAGATTCTCACAACATCTCCCCGATCACACACGGCCTGGGTCTCGTCCACATGTCCCCCTCCCCCCAGCCACACTCACACTGGAGCCAAGGCTTCCCATTGTTGGTTTAAAAATTCAGATCCCAAACAACTTGGCACAAAATGTTCCATAATAATCCCTGGAATCTCGGACATAACCTATAACGTAACCACCCCCCCACCCAGCACCCACGCCCCCCCCCCCCACTCCCCTCCTCTCCCCCCCCACTCCCCTCCTCCCCCCCAGCCCCCTCGCCCACCTGCAACCCACTAATGGGGGGGGGGGGGGGGGGGACTTGCTATCTTATGTAAACCTAATTAAAATCTGTTGTGAGTAATGTCTTGTGACAGGCTAATCCACATCAACTGACTCTACAAAGCCTGTTGCTCTGCCTGCCCGCCTTCCACTTGTCTCCGATCTGCCCAAGTGATTTCCCCCCACAAACCGGCTAACCTCTCCCCGCGGACACCTCTGCTCCCCCTCACAGCCCCTGGAACTACCTGGACACTCGCTCTCTCTCTCTCTCCTCCCACCCCCACCACCACCACCACCCCCCCTCCCACCCCCATCCCCTCCCCACCCACCACCCCACTCCTCCTCCCGGCCACAGACGGTGACAATCTAAGGTGAGGGGATGTGTGACGGGGGTATTTTCCCTACGTGACAGGAGCTGTACTGTATCAATGTAATTTTGTTGTGGTTGACTCATTTTACCTTCAAATTGTTTGACTTTATGAGCGCGTGTCCCTCCGCCACCTGTTATCGACCGGTTCCCTTTCAGAGTTGGTAAAAGTTGGAACACGACTGGCGGAGTTCTTATCAGAGAGAATTCCTGGCAGTAATAATACTAATAATATAATAATAATACAGTGATAATAACAATAGTAATGCTGGCATTTTGATATCGCGACTTTTCACGTCTTATCGACTGTGTCTCAAAGCGCTTCTCACAGAATATACTGTAAAGTGAATCGACTGTATATATACATATATATTTTGTGAGCGAAACGCGGCAACCAATTGCGCACAGCCGCGTCTCCCCCCCCCCCCACACACACACACACAAACAGCCGTGGGTTAAAATGACCAATTTTTATTAGTGTGTTTTTTAGGAAGGATTATTATCAGGCGTAACTGTTGTAACTACTGTTCTCTGTTGGTTTGATTCATTCTGCGATGGTGGGGGGGTGGGGGGTGGGGTTGGTGAGACATGATTTACTGAGCTCACCGGGTGGGTGGGGAGGGGTGGGGGAGGTTGGGGGGGGCGGTGGAGATTGAAAAAATGATATTTTTTAATGATTTGTGGGACGCTGCCGTGGCGCGTTTTGTCCGGGCGACATTCCAGTTAGCCGGCTTTGTGGGATGTTCTGTGACACGAGATGTCTCGCAGATGTCAGTAGGCGCAATGTGATAAGGTTTGTGATAATAATATTGGGAATCGAACGTTTGGCCTCGACATCTGATGGACTGATGGCCATCGGGGGGGTGAGGTGGGGGAGTCAGCTGAGCTCCGTCAGTAAGTCTTAAGTCTTTGAGTCACAATGTTTCATGTGGTTTCATGTTGATGATTTTGAGCTCCGAGGACAACTCGGTGTTGGTGGGGAGGGAGGGGGTGGGGGGCATTGGGGGAGGGTGGAGGGGAATGCGGGGAGTGGGGAGGGACGGGGGGGGCGGAGTGGGAATTGGGGGAGTGGGGAGGGGCGGGGGGGCGGAGGGGGGAATGGGGGGAGTGGAGGTTGACACTGAGCGCTATGCACATCACAGGATCTAAACCTCCTTCTGGTTTTGTTGCAGGTTTTACAAAGACACCAGGATTATGGATACGATAGTAAGTGAGCGATGGGAGGATCTCGCGCTTTGATTTTATTTTATGTGACCATAGTTTGGGAGTCTCTCTCTGTGCCCCCCCCCCCCCCCCCCACCCATTGGTTCTGAGGTAGTTTGTGACTGACATTCACCCCCGCCCTCCCCCCCGACCCTCACTACAGCGCTGTTTGGAGGACATGGCTGAGCGCAAATTGGCTGTTGCCTTTGCCCACAAAATGACACAGTCACTACACATTACAGCGTTGTTCTGAGAAGTGCTTTGCACTGTATACACGCTGTATATCGGTGCTGGTAACCCACCTCCCCCCCCACCCCACCTCCCCCCCCACTACCCCCCCCCTCTCTGTGATGGGCTGTTTGTTTGCTCTCAGACCGGAACCTTCCGCAACATCTCGGAGGAGGAGCAGGCTCTCCGCACCAAACTCGAGCGTCTCACCACCAGTGACCACGGAGACGTGTTCGGCTTCTGTCCCAGCCTGCCAGCACACACCATACAGAAGGTAGGTCAGGGGGGGCGGAGGTTGGGGGGGGTGGGGGGGGCCACTCACTCACCTTACAAGCGTGAGACTTGTGAGTTTCGAATCCAGGCAGGTCAGGTAGTCTGGACGAAACCTTGGGCAAGTTTCCTTACCCACACACACACCACACACACACACACACACACCCACACCACACACCCACACACACACCACACACCCCACACACCCCACACACACACACCCACACCCCCCCCCCACACACACACACCACACACACACACACACCACACACCCACACACACCCCACACACACACACACACACACACACACACAACACCCACCACACACACCACACACCCCACCACAACACACACACACACCACACACCCCACACACCCCCCCCCCCCCACACACACACACACACCCACACACCCACACCACATACCCACACACACACCACACACCCCACACACACACACACCACACACCACCCACACACCACACACACACCACACACCACACCCCCACATACACACACACCCACACCACACACCCACACACACACACCACACACCCCACACCCACACACACACACACACACACACACACACACACACACACACACCCACACCACACACACGCCTGATAGTCATCCCTCAAAAAGAAACAACACACAATAATACAAATTGGTCATTTCAATCCACCACTGTTTGTGTGTGTGGTGGGTGGGGGGGGGGGGGGGGGGGGGGGGCGCTGCTGTGCGCTATTGGCTGTCGCGTTTCACTCGCCCACAAATATATAATAGTCGATTTACTTTACGGTATATTCTGTGAAACGCTTTGAGACACATTCTCTAGAGAAAGGTTTGAAAAGGGCCCTGTATCAAATGCCCAGAATATTATTATTATTATATTATTATTATTACTGTGTGTGTCACTGACACCCCCCCCCCCCCCCCCCTGCCCTTGGGACGTCCTCCCGACGTGAAAGGCGCTATATAAATATAAATTGTTGTTGTTGTTGTTGCCCCGCCAGGCGAAGGACGAGCTGAACGAGGTGAGGGAGACGCGGGGGGAGTATGTGGAGGAGTTGCGGCGGCTGGTGAAGGAAAGCGGGGACGACTCCTTCCGGAAAATACAAGACAAGGACGACGGTTTCTTCCTGAGGTTTATCAGGGCCAGGAAATTCGACGTGAGCCGGGCGTTCGACCTGCTGAAAGGTCAGATCCCAGGAGGCAACGTGGGTGGGGGGGTGGGGGGTGGGGGGGTGGGGGGTGGGGGGTGGGGGGGGGGTGGGGGGGTGGGGGGGGTTGTGAGGGGAGTCCGCCCACCTGACCAGATGTCCCAAATATCGGCGGCCGTGCTCTCAGCCTCTCTGCTCCCACACTGTGGAACTCCATCCCGCAGCCCCTGTCAGATGGACCTTACAGACCCCCCCCCCCCCCCACCACCCCGCGAGGCTGATGGGAAGGAGTTCCTACTTGGGGGGAGTTGGGGGTTGGTGTGGGGTAGGGGTGGGGGGGACGAGACACACACTGAGCTGGGGGGAGGACAGACACTGAGCTAGGGAGGGAGTCAGAGACCCTCACTCTGTGTGCTGGCTGTCGCTGTAGCTGAGGCTCTCTCCCCCCCCTCCCCCCCACCCCCCCCCCCCCCCCCCCCATCTCAGGGTATGTGCGGTTCCGTGAGGTCTATCCCGAGCTGTTTGAGTCGCTGACGCCGGAGGCGGTGAGGAGCACCATCGAGGCCGGTTACCCCGGAGTCCTGAGCAGCCGGGACAAACATGGCCGTGTGGTGCTGCTCTTCAACATCGAGAACTGGGACTACGAGGAGATCACATTCGATGAGGTGACCCCCCAAACCCCCCCCATCAACCTCTCCCCCCAACTTCTCCTCCCACCTCTGCACAGTGAGTTACCAGCTCACTATACAAACACACACACACACACACACATCAACATACCCCCCACACCCCCCCCACTTCCCCCACAAGACACTCACTCATAGAGCTGCTGTAGCTAAGTGGTAGTGGTAGCTCAGTGGTGAGAGCGCTCGCCTTACAAGCATGTGAGAGACCTGTGTTTGAATCCAGGCAGGTCAGGGCGAAATCTTGGGCAAGTTTCCTTACCCCCCACACACACACATACAACTAATAATAATCCCTCCAAACCCCCCCCCCCACAATAATAATGGTCATTTCAACCCAGGACTGTTTGTGGGGGTGGGGACGCTGCTGTGCGCAATCGGCTGCTGCGTTTCTCCCAACAAAATATATACACAGTCAATTCACTTTACAGTACATTCTGTGAAGCTTTGAGACGTCGATAAGATGTGAAAAGCCGCGATATCAAATGCAAGGATTATTATTAATATAATATACATAGATACACACCCACTAACCCCCAACACCCCCCCCCCCCCACCCCACCCCCACCCCCCCCGCCCCGGTAGATAAACGAGGTGATGGTTGTTGGCTGTGTTTCTGTCTCGGATCAGATCCTCCGTGCTTACTGCGTGATCCTGGAAAAACTTCTGGAGAACGAGGAGACGCAGATCAACGGATTCTGTATCATTGAGAACTTCAAGGGATTCACAGTCCAGCAGGCCTCAGGCATCAAGGGCTGCGAGCTCCGCAAAATGGTGGATATGTTACAGGTGGGTGCTGGGAGCCAAGGAGTGACGACAACAACAACAACAGCAATCACAACCACAACAGCGACAGCATTATATTTGTATATACCGTATAGTGCCCTTCACATCGGGAGGATGTCCCGAGGAATCCGTGGCTGTTTGTGGGGGGACTTTGTTGTGCGCAAGATGACTGCTGGGTTTCACCCACGCAAAAACAAACACAGAATCAATTCTGTGAAGCGCTCTGAGATGTCCTGTTGAGGACAAACGCCAGGATTTCTGATTGTCACCATTTTCCCTCCCCCCTCCCCCCACCCCCCCCCCCCCCTCCCCAATTCAGGACTCATTCCCAGCTCGCTTTAAGGCCATCCATTTCATTCACCAACCCTGGTATTTCACCACCACCTACAACATGGTCAAACCCTTCCTGAAGAGCAAGCTGTTGGAGAGGGTGAGTGTGAGCAGCCTGGCATGAGGTGGGGGGGGTGGGGGGAGAACAATAAGTGTGAGAACATGAGGGGGAACAAAGCGTGTGAGACCCTGACAAGAGAGAGCAGTGAGTGGACCCTTGTGTAGAGAGAGTGACTGTGATTGGAGGGCGAATGGTGAATGTGTGAGTCAATGTTGTCGGTGATGGTGTGTGTAGTGTGAGAGTGACTCTTACTATTGTATTATTATTATTTTTATTATTAACGTGACTGTTGCTGTAAACTGGCTCCCATTAGGTCCACATTCATGGTGACGATCTGGAGAAGTTTTTCTCCGAGATCAGCTCCGACATCCTGCCCGAGGACTTTGGGGGCTCGCTCCCCAAATACAATGGAAAAGACATCGCTGACAAACTGTTCGGCCCCCAGCACGGAGTCAGAAGACACGGCACTTTAACTGGGGTGCGAGTGGGGGGGGGAGGGGGGGAGGGGGAGAGAGACAGCCCTAAGGGGTGTGGGGTGGGGGGGTGGGGGGATGGGTGGAGAGTAGTTGCAGATTGGCTTCATTTCTGTTAATGTCACACACTAGAAGCAGCCAAATCTCACTGCCGTTTTGCTCGGTGGATTAAAATAGTCTGATGTGTGGACTGCAGCCCCTGTAGTGACTGAGTTTCTGTCTTTAATAAACATCGCGAGTTTAGATTCTCTACAGCCCCAGTGCCCCGAGCTACAGCAACAACAACAACAACAACTCACACTTACACAGCCCCCGGCCCCCACTCCCCCCTCACACAGGGTTGAATCCCAGAACAATTAAATAGCGCACAGCCGGTGAGGCGTGAGATCTCAGTGTTGAGGCTTCTTCTCCCGTTCAGGGAGGGTCGGGGAGAGGGTTTGACCCCCGCCCTGCGTGTCACTCCCGTCCACTCAAGCGACTTTGGTGATGAGTAAATGTTGAGTTATTTTGGGGGTGAAGTGTTTTGAGCGGGAAATTTTTTCCAGGGGTTGATGGTGACGTGTTTAAGTGTCCAGCGAGAGGCAGGCAGACGGGGAGCGCGGTTTATTGAGGGGGGATTATTGGGAATTTGCGTTGTCGTTTTCCGGACCAGCTGAGATTTCCCGGATAAGGGGACTGTTCAGTAAAAGTGAATCACCAATCTGCCGATGTTATAATGTGGGCGGCCACTGGGGGGCGCCGCAACACGCGCGGGGGCCAACCCTCCACATCTTAATCATGATAATCCTGGCGTTTGATACAGTGGCTTTTCACGCCTTCAAAACATCTCAAAAGCGTTTCACAGAGTAGACTGTGAAGTGAATTGACTGTATACGGTATTTGTGGGCGAAACGCGGCAGCCAATGGCGCACAGCAGCGTCCGTCACCCCCCCCCCCCCCCACAAACAGTCATGGGTTGAGTGACCAATTTATTATTTTGAGGGATTATTGTCAGGCGTGAGGAGTAAGGAAAGTTACCTAAAGTTTTGCAAAACATTCTGTGGTTCTGTAGCTCAGTGAGGGAGAGCAGGGCTGGGGGGATTGCATCACTGGGGGTGAAGCAAAACTATGAGCGGAATTCAATCTCGTACCAGATTGAAAATGAATTCCCTTTTGCTCTCTCCGCTGTCCCTGAGCTGTGCGTCTGAAGGTGTTGTTCTGGGTGACCGTCAGACTGACCAGCCTCCACACACACTCACAATCCCACGTCTCAGACTCTCTTGACCTGAGACTAGACGAGGAGTGTAACACAGGGTAGCTGGGTGGAGGGGTCACTCACTCACTCTGTGTATATCTGTACCCTGACAACTGGCTGATGAGATCTCGAGGCCAATGAAAGATTTGTTTGTACGTTTTCCGATC
The DNA here is from genome assembly GCA_035084275.1 of Hydrolagus colliei. Classification (NCBI taxonomy): domain Eukaryota; kingdom Metazoa; phylum Chordata; class Chondrichthyes; order Chimaeriformes; family Chimaeridae; genus Hydrolagus; species Hydrolagus colliei. Next base: position 17,103,664 of record CM068755.1, on the reverse strand, counting down.
AGCCCGGATGGAGTGTGCGACGGCGGCAGAATAAACAGAATAAAATGACATCTGTGATGCAGATATCACCAGTCCCTGAAGATCCCTTTTAACATATTATATACACACAGCAGCCCGTATCATCAAAGCGCACACATACACACACACACACACACACACACAGAGGGAACAGCAGTAGAGCTGGTTAATAAACAATAATACTTGTATTTGAGACAGCGCCTTATCACTAGTGAAACGTCTCAAAAGAATATACTGTCAAGTGGGATTACTGTGTGTCTTGTAGATGAATACGGAAGCCAACTGTGCACAGCCAGCGTCCCACAAACAGACGGCAGTGGGTTATGTGACTGCACAGAGAGATTTTCAATGTCTGCCTGAACATATATATTTATGTATCTAAATCATCTCGGTTGCAATTCGAGAGAGAAAATCCTTGGCGTTTGGTTACAGCAACTTTACAGGTCAGAGGGACGCCCCATAGCTCTTCACAGGGTTTGTAACAAGTATTTATATAATAATAATAATCCTTGGATTTGATCTAGCGCTTTTCACATCTTATTGACGTCTCGAAGCGCTTCACAGAATATACTGTAAAGTGAATTGACCGTATATTTGTGGGCGAAATGCGCAGCCAACTGCGCACAGCAGCGTCCCCCACAAACAGTCGTGGATTGAAATTAACCAATTTTTTAAAAAAAATTGCACGGCTTATTATTAGGCGCGTGTGTGTGCGTTGTGCTAAAGAAACTTGCCCAAGGTTTCGCCCTGATCTGCCTGGATTCGAACACAGGTCTCACACTTGTAAGGCGAGCGCTCTAACTCACTGAGCTACAGGGGCTCTCCACACAACTACAGTACAATATAAATACAGCGCCCCTCAAGGCAGGGTAACGTTCCCGAGCGCTTCACGTTGACTGTAAATTGATTCACAACCTTTTATTTCACAACCTTTATTTCAACAATTCAAAATTTACTTCCATGAAATCAGAAAACAGGTCCATAAAATATCACAACAATTGTAATAATGCGACACAAATAGAGTAAAGACAAAAATTGCACAATTTCCACTCTGCAGGTCAACGACACCCAAAATATTGTGTTTTTTTTTAATAAAAAAGAGAAAATTAAATTCCGAGAAAGGTAAACATTGTGATGTTCATTGCATTGCTAGTTGCTTTTTTTCACTGCAATTTTACTGACTACAAACCTGTGTGACTCGCAAGGGAGCGTGGCCTGGGTCAGAGACGGGGGTGGGTGTGGGGGCGGGGGGGGGGGGGGTTGTCAGCAGACGCACAAGTGAAGACGTGAGCTGCTGTGCCCCAAACAGTGTTGAGGACTGATTGTAGCTTTCCCGGCCAGGCTACGACGGGCGGCAGCGGATAAGAGTCAAGGCTCCACGGAAAACGCGCGCGGCTTCGTATTGCGATCCCAGAGTCAGCGAGGACTCCGGCTCCTGACTGCACGGCCGGAATCTCCCCCGAGCCGAGCCAAGCCGAGCGCGGTGTGGGGGGACGCTGACGGTGAGGAAAGTTTCAGCAACTTCTCTCGACACGCGAGTCTCGGAGGAAGAAGCATCACACAGCAGCCGTTTGTCCCAATGATATGAATCAGGACAATTCAGCAGCTGGTGTGAGCAACGCTGAGAGAACAGCATGAACACACACACAGACACACACACACAGACACACACACACACAGACACACACACACACAGACAGGCAGAGCCGCTTCCTAACTAACAGGTTGCTGTGACCGGCTGGTGCTGACGCGAGGGCAGAGAGACAGACCCAGCCCGAGGTTTACACCTTCCACTCTCCAAAGGCAGAGAGAGCGGGTTTTATTCTTGCTTGTTTTTCATTAAAAAAATACAAATAAAATCACAGAATGTTTATAAACTGTGGGAGATGTGCCAGCTCCCCCGCCCCCCCACCCCACACGCCACCCGCCGACTGCAGAACCCATCGTCCACAGACCAGCCAATGCTCCCGGGATAATCACAAAGTGCTTCACAGGCAAATTTCTGCCCCGTGTAGTGACTGTATTTACAGGGCTGCGGCTGAAGTGAGTTACTAGGGGGGGACTGATGATCCTAATAACTCAAGCAATCAGGCTAACAGCCTGGGGCAGGGTGGGGCGGGAAGGGCTGGGGTTTCCTGTGAGAACATGACTGTGCCTTGGCAGTGCCCGATGGCTAGGCCACTCGGGTCCCATCATCATTGTCAGTCCCAGCGGCCGCCAGGCTGATAAACCATCGGCCGAAACGGCCGCACAAACCAGCCGCGCGCCCGTCCTGGCCACAAACCACAGCCCGAGTCCACGGCCACAGCCACAACTGAACACAAACAGTGCAAAGTGCAAAGGATAAAAATATTCCTAAAGATCCAGAATCGCCCGGAAAGGCCAGCGAGCAGAGGTCGCGTTGGTTGGTTGGATGGTGTGTGTGTGTGAGTGTGTGTGTGATTGAGAGTGAAAGGAATGAAGAGCGTAAGAGAGTCATGGGAATATCTCAGCAGACGCTACTCAAGAGGAGAGTGAAGCCTGATTCCACATCCAGCCTCTCAGGTCAGGAATGTTAGTTACAGAGTGGCTGCCACACCTCACCCAGACCCCCAGCAGGCACCAATGGGCAGGGGGTCATGGGTATCTGGTCCATTCTTGGCCAGTATTCAGTCACCTTCGCTCTCGGCTCGGCTGAGCCAAAGGAGGATATAGAATTTGGAAGGAAGTCACACTAATTGTAGGAAAGGAACATTTTAATACGTGTGGAAAAAAAAGGCAAACTAGAATCACAGGAAAATAAATAACTTTCACTGGAATGGCGTGTCTTTCCTGTTATCTCAGTTACTCAACGTACCGGGACAACAGCTAATTGGTGATCACCGACAGAGTCCGGCTAAACCGACCTCTGGCTTCAAGTCCCGTCGAATTCCATCGCCGATCAGAGAGGATCAGTGACAAGAGAAAGCCAAACGTCACAGAGAGCCGGGCGCCTCCCGATGTTCATAGTGGACGGTCGGTGAATTTACCAGAAAATATCCGCCGCAGACCACAGACCGATAACCCGAGCAAGAGTAACGTCTGACCGTCACCACTCAAACGGGGGGCAGGCGGCGGCTGCAGCTGTTAGGCGGAGGGACGGAGGGACCGTTCAAACACGCGATACAAACAGCGTCAGCACTTTGTCAGACATCACCAGCTACCCGTCCCTTTACACTGTCACACACACACACACATACACACAGACACACACAGACACACACACGCACACATACAGACATGTTCACAACTGCCAGCAGTTGGAAGCAGCAGCTGCCCTGCCCGGCCCGGCCTGGGGAAGTCAAGTCAAGACTAACACAACCTTCTGCGAGATCCCATTTGACAAACACACCCTCATTCCCCAGGTCTTGATTCTCACCGCGATACGTCAACATCTCACCAATCTGATCTGATCATCAAGTGCATTGGAAGTTTCTTTGGTCTTCACAGAGTAAGAGAAAGTGGGTGGGAATGGGAATGGGCCGGGCCAGGCCAGGAATGGGGAGACCCACAAAATAAAGCTGTGAAAACAAACCAAAGTGCAACAAAGGAAATGAAGATGAGACGGTAAGCTCAGATAGCACGGAGCAGCGGTGGGGGGGGGTGTGTGGGGGTGGGAGAAATGAGGATATAATGAAGTCAGACACCCAATGACTCAACTCCACCCACTGAGTATAGCCGGAACGCTGGGGTCTGAGCACAACAGGTAAATGGAAAAACAGTGGCTTCGAAGCCATTAAAAACACCAGACAAGTTCATCAGAAACTTAAGTGCTGTCTGCGTGTGTCCGCACTCGCACGTAGCTTTGGGATCAAGGCACCAAGTTACCTGAAGAAAGCAAGGTTGACAGGGGGACAGGAATTACAGTAAGGCTTTAAACTGGACCCAACGCCGTCTCTGTGACTTGAGAAACGCCAATCTGCAGGTGATCTGCTCACCGGTGATGAAACCTACCCCTTGAGTTAACATCTAGAGCTGAATGAGTACTGGACATGGGCAACACATACTCACCACACACACACACACACACACACACACACACATGCGCGTGAACAGAGTCTGGCTCAAAGTCAGGGACTTTGCCAATCGCACAATCGGTGTGAATGAGCTGAGCGTTAATATTTACATTGGTCCGAATCGATCACAAAGGAGGTGACGAGGCTCAACAACGTATGACCACAGAGAGAGTTAAATTGTCCCACCCTGTCCTCGCTGCCCAGTCACCGAGGCAGAGGGAGGGGAGGGAGGGAGGGAGGGAGGGAGGGAGGGAGGGAGGGAGGGAGGGAGGGAGGGGAGGGAGGGAGGGAGGGGAGGGAGGGAGGGAGGGAGGGAGGGAGGGAGGGAGGGAGGGAGGGAGGGAGGGAGGGAGGGAGGGAGGGAGGGAGGGAGGGAGGGAGGGAGGGAGGAAAGGAAAACTGTGACATCTGTAGCGTTTCATAACCGTACAATTATCATCAGGAAGCTGGTTATCGAAACGCTTCAAATTTCACAGTTTATTGGGTTCAGGCAGATGAGGAGACAACACAGGAAGGGTTTAATGGGAGGGTCAATTCCTTTTCTCTTTTTTTGAAAAAAAAGAGTTGGGATGCGAAAGAGAGCGAGAGAGAGAGAGAGAGAGAGAGAGAGAGAGGGTCTGGTCCTGACAGGAGAGAGTGTTGCTGGCGACAGGAGGCAGCTGGTATGAATTGCCTGGAAACCGTGGCTTTTGCATGACCACCAATAAATCTATTCCCGGAGCGCCTTCAACCCGCGATTCCCCGGCTCCAGTCCTCACACAGAGCGAGAACTTGCAAACTCCAATAAACCATAGAACTCTGAATAAATCACAAGTGCTCTTATCCAGACACTGGTGTAGACGGCTCCATTAGCTCTTGCAGTACAGGGCACATGTGTGAGTGGATTGTGGTGGGTGGGGTGGGCTAGAGGGGTTAGTGGAGGGGGAGGGGGGGGGGGGGGTTTGGGAAGAATGGAGACCACACAACAGAATGTGTCAAGAAGCTTTCGGTAAACGGGCAACATGGGCAGTGAGCTCTCGCTTACCGATAGAGGAGGTGCGGGCGGCGTCACCGGATGCCGCGGCAAAGGGTGGGGGGGGGGGGGGGGGGGGAAGGCCGTACCCAACGCTCTGATGACATCGTGAGCTCGTCGTGTCTGGTGACATCGTGAGCTTGCGCAAGCGTCTAGTGATAGATGACCCAACAAGGAGGATTTTGTGGCCAGGATCAGACTCCTGGTGACGGTTTGAGAGAGCGTCAGGTTAGGTCTCCCGGCGGAACGCGGTAAAGGCAACTCCCGCTGAGCCGCTGAGCGACCGTGTAACCCCACGGTCTCCCCGGTCGTCAGTTACGCAGCGATTATAAACGCTGCGTGTGGAAAACAAAACATTAAATAAAAATCTTCCCTCTACTACCGCAGGAAAACACAGGGAGAGAGAGAGAGAGAGAGAGAGAGAGAGAGAATTCTGTGGGGATGAGGTCAGCGTGAATCCCAGCACACACCCAGGAGAGAGTACGGTGCTGGGAGGTGAGGTGGGTGGGTGTCAGAAGCCACAAGGGTGAGGCTTTGGTGAGTTTTGGTGTGTGTATATATATATATATATATATATATATATATATTTATTTGTTGCCGAACCTAACGCTGCAGTAAGTACTGTGTAAATACAAACACCGGAGCTTTGGGGGAGATGGATGGATCGGACAGGCCAGCTGTGGGGAGGACACATCCACCAGCTCCAGTTGGGAGAAAGGCCAACCACAAAGGAATCAGTTTGCCGGGTTTTTCCCCATGGAGAGAGAGAGGCACACACCGTTCCCCTTCCCACCCCCCCCCCCACTCCCTCCCTCCCCGGTAAAGAGCCACATCTGAGCTCCTCATTGCACGGACAGTGTGCGCGTGTGCATGCGGTCAGTCAGGAAACACGGCGAGGACTGGCCTGGGAATCCCAGATCGCTTGCTCCCGCTCCCGCTCCACACCGCTCCGGCTCCTCAGACGTCCGGGGCGCGGCTTGTTGGGAAGAGAGTTCTGCCGCGCCGGGGTCTTGTGAAAAGGCAAAGAGGCTCAACAACTTGTACTTCAACAGGGCTGCGGCGAGACCTCGTCTGCTGCACATTAACAGCAGGAAAGACTTGTTGTTGATTTTTTGTTTGTTTGTTTTTTCTTTTTAAAAAAAAAGTTTTTTTTTTTATCAAACCCAGGCAGGAATGTGCTAACGGAAAGTTGGGGGGGGGGGGGGGGGGGGGGGGGGGTGGGAGGTGAGGGGGGGGGGGGAGGGCGAGCGAGGAGTTTGGCAAATGGGCAGCCGGGCAAAGGCCAGGCCAGGCCCCCCGGCTAATCGCTCTGGTCTGAGCAGGACTGCTCCGCGGCCCCCGCGCAGTGAGACCTGTTCTTCTGCCACTGGCAGACGGCGTTGGTGTATTCCACGATCAGCTTATCCATCCACGTGAGCGGCTCTGGGAACAGCACCGCGCCCTCGAAGAAGCCCAGGTGGCCTCCGTGCAGCGTCAACACAAACATCACATTCTCCTTTTTCTCTGCGCGACGGTGGAGGGAGAGAAGGAGGGAGAGAGAGAGAGAGGGAGGGAGAGAGAACAAGGTCAGATTTTCCCCCACAGCTCAGCTCAGACCCAGGGATATCGGTCACAAGACTAACCCTAGTCCTGGTGTTTCACACCGAGCTGATAACACCAGAACATCTCAAACAGCTTCACAGGGGATTGGCGTCCAAAGTCATGACTTTGGGTGAGATTAAAAATATAAAGAATTCGCTGGCCAAACAAAAATACAAATTCACATTCCACTATCTTGACAGTCACTCCACACGACGTGGCCCTAACTATATACCGTATATCAGCCCCCCACCCCCCCCACCCCCAGATATTATTTTCTAGCGGAAATCTATCTTATTTGATGTCGGGTACAGAGCTAGTTACTTCACATGGGGAACGGAAACTCTCTGAGTTATTTATCACTGACTATAAACCTTTTAAACAATTTGCCTGCCTTAGGATTGCAATGCCTCCATGCCAGGGGGCTGTCTGTGTGTGTGTGTGAGGGTGTGTGTCTGTGTGTGTGAGAGAGACACATTCCAGGGTATAATTACAGGGGTTCTCAACGCTGTGAATGAACTCCCCAGATTAAACGTTGCAGATAAGGAACAATGAGGGCGCTGGCTGGCTGTGTTTACCTGCAGTGGCACCTGTGGCTCTGCTCATTAACCCCCAGCGCATTTCACACTCGATCTCTGAACTGCGGTTTGGCTACAGGTGGGAGACACGCTTTACAACCACATCAGGACTGCTGAATGGCTTCAGCGCCTTGGGACGTCCTCCTGACGTGAAAGGCTTTGTACGAGTGTAATTTCGTGTTGATCTCACTCCAGAGCCCGTATTGCAACAGGGAATCTAGTAACTAAGACTGGCTGCTAGGCTGAGGGCAGGTCTCACTGACTACACTACACGCAAACCTCACCGCGGGTCAAACGGGTCAGAAGGAACCAAACTTTGTTTTAAAAACACTGCAGGTGAACCTGAGACGTTTCAAACAATACGGCAACACTTGAAAATGCGACCGCCTTTCCCCCCACTTTGTCAGAACACCATCCCGTCACTATCCACTGAGTGTCAGCTATCTGGGATTGTCCAGATAAGACGAGAAACAATGGGACAGATGAGTGTATGTATTGGTGTATGTAACACACTTCGTGGCTGTTATGACAAATTGGCCGTGATATCAAATGCAAGGATTATTATAAGAATTATTATTTACTGTGAAGCACTTTGAGAAGTTGGGGTGTGAGAACTTCCTGTGTCAAATATCAAGATAGTCATTACTATTAATAATAATAATAATCTGTTAACTGCCATGGAAACTCACTCTACATACAATCAACTTGCATTTTTTCTCAGATCATTTATCAGCGTTTTACTGACAGACCACAGAGGCAGCCTTTGGCAAGTATAAGATTGTGGGGGGGGAGCTGAGTGATTGCTTACTGCTGAGATAAAAGGACTATCTGCAAATCGAAGCGAACGGATTAGAGCTGCTAAAAACGTCAGTGTGAAGTGAGTGTCGTGAGATTAGGAGCCCAGGGCTGAGCGAGCCTCTGGTACAGAGGGGGTTAGGCCTGCGGCACTGCGCATTTTCCGAGACACAGGCAGCAAGAACGACAGGCCAACACTGTACAGGTCATTCACAGCCTTGGGCACCCCACCACTCCCCCCCGCATCTCTCCGACCTGCTGTGCCCCTATGAACCTCCGCGTCCCCTCCGGCCTGCTCCGTATCCCACAGCCCTACCATTGGCGGACGGGCTTTCAGTCTTGTGCAACTCATTCCAACCATGAGGAAAGTGTTTCATCCCCGATGTGAGGCTTCGCCCAACACTCAGGTTTAGGAACTAATCTGTTAAAAGCAATTTGCTGTAACATTAGACTGCGCATCTTATATGCCACTGAACACAGCTCAGTGCTCAGTGTGTGACAGTGGCAGCACAATATGTACAAGTCTAGTGTTAGAGAGTTCACCCCCCACCAGCTCACCTGCCAGTGACCGAGGGATGGTCAGTAAGCTTTCATGCACCAGAGGGTCGTCCATAGCGTTCACCAGCAGGAGGGGGACATGGATCTGTGGCGACAGTTAACAATCGGTCATTTATACAAGGTACAGGAAGCAGTGAGACAGCAAAGCCCAAGGCTTATTAAACACTGGCTTTATTTATTTACCCTGGTTTAAAAACACCAGAGTGAACCAATACTAACAGGTGCATGCCAGCAAAGTGGGCCGAGAAGGGGAGGTCCACAGAGCGGACGATACAGAGAGAGAAAAGTGACACCAATTCACAAAGCGCAAATTGGTTGCTGCGTTTAGCCCACAAATGTATACAGTCAATTCACTTTACAGTATATTCCGTGAGGCGCTTTGCACTTATTGTTATTACAGTGCTTATTATTATTTTTATTATTATTATTAAATCAGAGATGATTCTCTGCAGACTTCCCTTTGCATCAACCCCATTTCAGCAGCCATGAGCAATGATCAGATTAGCAACCGTTCCCTGTTTGAAGCCTGGGGGTGAGGGGAAGTTGGCAGAAGAGAAGGAAAAAGAAACAGGAACTCGGGGACCTGGCACACAAGAATATGAGGTCCCTGACACTGCTGACAACAACACCACCATCCATGCTTTATTCTCACATCTGGGACATCAGAACTCTTTGATTGCCTTACAGCTTTGGAAGCCAACACCACTCAATGCCCGTGGTGTGTTTACTCACGGAACAGACAAAGACTTGATGTACATCCATTGTACGGGGATGACGGACGCTGATAAGCTGTGTCCTCGAGCCACTCAAACCCTCAGGGACTATCTCGCTGACCTGTATCCTGTCGGTTCACATTCCAGGACAGGCAGGGCAGCTCACCTCACACACACACACACACACACACACACACACACCACAAGGCTCGAATGCCATTTCCTGCACTTCCAGCCACTCCTGCTTCCACCGGTGTGAAAGGGAGCAAGTCCTAAACTGACGAAGGGTTGTAGACGCGAAACGTTGACTCTTTTTCCTTTCTCCACGGATGCTGCTTGACCTGCTGAGTTTCCCCAGCAACCTTTGTTTTTGTTTCTAAACTGACGAGTGTTGCTGCCAGGTACTTTTTACACCCCCCCCACCCCGCACCCCCCCACACCACCCATTCCCCCTCCCACCCAATTTAAGTTTGTATGAACAGTGTGGGGAGCTAACGGCAAGTCTGATCAGAGTAGTGAGAGATGGGAATGCTGCACGTGGCGGTGAATGCAGATTATCACTCGGCTGTAGCGGGCAGGGGAAAAAAACGCACCAGTGGAGAGATGAGGCCAGACTCATCCACTCCCAGACTTACACCAGAGACGGATTATTTATAAAGACACTAGAATGATAAAGCGGGCGGAAAAAATCTGCTGCGTTCAAAGTAGGCACACAGCAGATTACAACTGACACCAAGACACTCACATTGTGAAGATAGCGCATCAGCTCTCTCTTTCATAATACTCCTTCAGTGTACTGTAGCCGTGAAACTTCCTGCAACCGAAAGAAAAAATAATTAGAAGGGAGCATGCTGCGACTGGAATTGTGTGCGATTACAAGCAAAACCCATTTAGCTGATACTCTGAGATAAGTGTTTGGTGTTTACTATAAAACATAGTAGCGATGGGGGGGGGGGGGGGGGGGGGGGGGGGGGCGGAAACAAAAAACTAGATTGGCATCAAATGAGGGGGTAAGAAAAAAATGGCCTTTAGCTATTTTACTGCTTCAAACCATTAGCCCGTTGGAAAACAATACTAGAGCTTTGTGAAAACGTTGGAACTGTACAAGTGTAGCGAGGCTCCAACACGGCCACTTACCTCATAATGTTATCATCGATGTGCATCAGGGAGGTTGCTGTGTAAAGTCTGCTCAGGTCCACGTCCGCTAGAGAGTTGCACGTTTTATAGCCATTTTCTCCAAACAAAATTTGTCTGCAATGTACAAAAAAAACACACAGAAATTTAAAACACAAAAAAAGTTCTCAACCGCCAACACGGACCCAAAGCAGAAATCTCCCCCCCCCCCACCCCCCCCCCCCCCCCCCCCACACACACACACACAAACAGCCCACCCACCCCACCACCCCCACCTCGCACACACAGGCAATTCCACCCCTCCCACCCACAATTCCCCCCCCCCACCCACCATCAATAAGCAGACAACGCACCAAATCTAATTGGCCACGTGTCACACACGGACCTGAAGACATGAATGAGTCGACACAATTAACGTCACCTGTGAGACAGAATAATCTTTTTCATATTGTCTGCCATCAGGAAGTTGTAAAACCTCCGGCACTGATCCCATTGTAGGAAGGTTTCCTGTGCCCTGAACAGAACCAGAACAAAAACAAGTTGATCTGTGTTCATCGCATGCCAGCACCATACCAGGTCTTCCTGCTAGTCAGGAGACAGAACAAACACATAAATCAATGCGTTGACATTTTCATCCGCGCTTCAGTTATTGTGTTATTGTACACACAGAGCTAAAAGTGATGGGCATTTAGTACTGAATCATCACAAAGATAAATGAAAATAAATCAGAGAAATTCATCTTTAATAATATACCCACAGCTTCGAAGCTCACACTGAAGAGAATAGGTTCGAGTTTCACATAGTCAAAAACATAGCATCTCTCTTTACTTTACCGCACAATAATAATAATACTACTGTACTTGCATTTGATATAGAGCGTTATCAAGCCAAAGTCAAAGCGCTTCACAGAATAGACTGTAAAGTGGGTTGACTGCATATTTTGTGGGCAAAACGAACAAAGTAAAACTGTCACGGTGACCACATCTCAGGACGGCTTCACTGCAAATAGCATCTTATCACAGTACTGTAGGAGCGGGCCATGTGAGTGAGTGAGTGAGTGAGTGAGTGAGTGAGTGAGTGAGTGAGTGAGTGAGTGAGTGAGTGAGTGAGTGAGTGAGTGAGTGAGTGAGTGAGTGAGTGAGTGAGTGAGTGAGTGAGTGAGTGAGTGAGTGAGTGAGTGAGTGAGTGAGTGAGTGAGTGAGTGAGTGAGTGAGTGAGTGAGTGAGTGAGTGAGTGAGTGAGTGAGTGAGTGAGTTAAAGAAAGAATGAATGAATGAATGAATGAATTAAAGAAAGGAAGCTTTAGCAAGTGGCCCTTTGTTACACCGCGATTCTAATCCAATCTGAAACTTTCACTCAACATGACTATTTATCCACAGCACTCCCAACACCGTGATCTAGCACAGATCAACTCGTTCTCATTGTTTAGGTCAGTTTTCAAAGTTCACACAACAGGATGTACAGAAGCACTAATCTCTGGGAGTGTGGCTCTCCATGGATGGGAATAAAACTCCATTGTGTTTCCCCCTCAGCCCTGCCCCTCACCATCCCTCCCTCCCTCCCTCCCTCCCTCCCTCCCTCTCTGCCACTTACTCCCTCCATAGCCAACTAATTCATTACATAAAGGGCAACCTACACATCCACCCTGGCTTACTGTGCAGTCAGCCCACATCTAAACGATTTAAAATTAAATCTTCAGACGGGTGGGGGTGGGGTGGGGGTGGGGGGCATGAAAAGGTTAAATTCCATCATCTGTATTTTGTTCGACCTCAGCCTTTGCCCCGATTTTAAACGGCCAATTTCCACAGCTCATATCTACCTTGTGGCAATAAAGAGAATTTGAAAGCAACCAGATGTTTTTTCTCCCCCCTGTAAATAGCTTCTGCCCGTTAATGATAGGAAGTGGAGTTCCAAACCGGCTTGATTGCCGAGTATTTAGGTGACGCGCAGTGCTGGGGGGGGGATGGGGGGGGGGGAAGAAGACAGCCCCACAGCCCAGCGTCAAACAAGGCAACTCAATTAGCCCGCACCCCCCAGAGCCTTGTTGAGACAAGGAAGAATTAAATCACGGCTGGTGTGTGGCAGTGACACCCACCGCTGCTTAACACAGGTGTGAGTGTTCCTTCACACACACACACACACACCTCCGCTGCTCACATTAGCTCTCCAATTACCTGCCAATCTCCTGCCTCTTAAACCTGTCCTCCCTCACATTCACCTGCTCACTCCCAAACCAATCCAACCCGCACAGCTTCAGGACCCGGAGCAAACGTGAAGCAGCCGCTCTGCCGCTGACGTCAGTCTGAAGCCGCTTCACACACACACAAGCGTGGCTCGGGACATCCCCCTGAACACAGGGTAGGGGGTGGGCAGTGAGGGCAACCAGGAGTGGCAGGGAGGGCACTTTTGCTTTACATCTAGGGCCAACGTCACAGCTCAATCCTCACTCAAAACAGCATTGAAAGTATTGAAATGTAATTAAGCAGAAATCCAGAATTAAATGTTCCATAAAAAAAACTTCTCACGCAAGTTTTCTTTTTTATATATATATATGAAAATATATAAATCAAAGTTTGACTGAATGCTGGCCGGCTATGCAGAGGCTCCTCACTCCCCCTGCACCCCCCACTCCCCCCGCACCCCCCACTCCCCCCGCACCCCCCCCCCCCCCCCCCGGGAGACTGGCAACGTCAGCAGACTGTTCCCTGGGTGGCCATGTAAGTGTAAGGTCAGTGGCTACAAATGGGGGAGGCCGTGCCATCTGTTTACAGTGCCGTGACCTTTATTGTGTAAAACAAGGCTGGAGTCTCTCTCTCTCTCGCTCTCTCTCTCTCAGGCAGCGCAGCAGCCTGGGCTGTCAGCTCCACACAAGGAACCAGCAAGGAGAATAACAAGGAATGAGGGACTCGCAAAAAAAACAGTGCGTGTTTGCACATGGCCCGGCGCATTTAATTATCCTCCTCACAGGAGCAAGCTGACAACTCGGACAGACTGTTTACACAAGCAATTCCCTCGCCTGGGGGAAGACACATCTATCTGACCATGAGGCCACGCAGTACGCTCACGCCACCACTAGAGAGCGGTCTCAGACTTTGCACAGTGACTTGGGTTGGTTTTACAATGCGTCATGTTGAGATGATGGACCTTCACTCTCCCTTCCATCCAACAATCACACACGTTGGCACTCACAATTGCTCTTATTGACGGTCTAACAGTGGAATATTCGCTTAAAAGAGAATAATGTCATGTTTTTAAGATAGCATTAGGTTTGAAGGTTGCCATTGAGAGTTGAGTGAATGTGTTGGGGGGGGGAAAAAAACAACCGATGTTAAGTCAATTGATGGATTGCTTTTCTGGGGCTAATAATGCTTTAAAAACAATAAATAATAGTAAATCTGGTGACACAAATCCACAACTGTTTGTGGGACATTTCTGTGTACAATTGCTGTATTTCCTCCATAAACATACAGTCAATCCACTTGTATGCAGTCTATTTTGTGGAGCGCACGAGACACCTCGAAGATCTGATGAGGCGCTATATCAAATGCAAGAATATTAATATTCCCTGCCCCTTCAGTTAACACAGACTTACCGTAACGCGCTGTAGCCTTGGCAGACACTGACACAGCATAACACAGCCTCCTGGTTCACGCGATTCTCTCCCAGATACTTGCAGACAATGTTCCCGCCCAGGCTGAAACCCACCACGATCAGCTGCGTCTGCGGAAAGCTTTTCTTGATGTAATTTACCATTGCTGCAAACTCCCACGTGCACCCTGGAAAACAGAGGGGGGTGGGGGGAGATCGTACTGTGACCAGGGCAACTCTATCCAGTGACAACAGCCAGGCTCGGTCAGTCCCAGACACCAATCATCACCCAGGTGTGATTAGCTTAACTACTCTATCACAGCAGCATAACACAGCACTCACCACACACACACATAGACAGACAGACAAGAAATATTGGATCATTTGCAATAGGAGACATTCCTTCAGCTGGCAGCCCGCCCCATCCTTCTCAACGTGAAAACTGTTGAATGCAGTCGCAGTGTCTCAGTCTCGTCCCACACTCAGGGACAGACTGCTCTTGTCTCTTTACTTACTGCCCATCACACTTACTGCTGTTCGCGCAGGGTTTATTCCCGCATTGTCATTTCGATGGTGAACACAAGGGTGTATTGTGCACACATTAATTTGGTTTCAACACAAACCTCGGGACAACGTCAGTGCAGAGAAAACATTTAAAAAACACATTTTAAACCGAGACGTGTTTCGTGGAACATTCGCCCCGGTTTCGCTGCCAGAATAAACGTCAGCACCTGACTGAACCCTCCAGCCGTGAGGCTACTGTACAATAGGAGAGAGGAACATCACAGACACTCGGGAATACAGACAAGGGCATTGGGCACAAGGTATGAATAACAGAACTACAACTGGTACAAAAATAATTCACTTCATAGCCCCAGATGTCAGTCACTCTTCACCACCACCTCCGCCTCCTGCCCCACCCCCACCACACCCCCACAAATAACACTCACTATTATATAGTGACAAAAGCATTCTCCCCCCCCCCCCCACCAACCTTCATTAGAGCGAGTTCGTTAGCATTCCCTCAGTCAGTGTGGACAGAGTGGAAAGCCTATTGAAACGCAAAGCTTTTTAAAAGAAAAGGCACGGAAACCTGCAGCCTTTGAAATGCGGAAGGATTAAAGAACAAAGTTGGAATTAATGATGTTGCGAACATAAAAGATATTCATGGCATTTTTCATGGCAGCCAGACATTATGTGTCTTTGGATTAGTTTGAAGGTCATTTCGGAGGCAGCAGTTTAAAGGCTCATTAACTTACTAAACAGTAACACAGCTGAATTTTAATCGTAATGGCTGTATAATTACCCAGGCATTCAGCAGTTTCAGGTGGTGTTTGAACATGCAGCGAGTGGCGCACCTAAGCAAACACAAATATTGTTCCTCGCAGTAACCTCTCAATTTAGAGCACGGTGTAGGCCCAACATCCCCTTTCAGCCACCCTCTCAATCACACTGTGCATCTCGGTCCGCCACGTGCGCACACACACACACACACACACAGCAGCCGCTCTCATTCTCCCGGGTTTATTTATTTAATTTTTTTTAAAGCATTTTTTGGGGATCATTGAGGTTTTCAGGCTTTCTCTCGCTCACAATGAGAAGATTCAGAATCACCTGCACTCACTGAGGGGAGAGGGACAGGAAGGCAGTAATACAGAGCAGGTTTAGTAGCATCGGGACAGGTGACTGGTTTACGGAGTTTTGCTGCGGTTTGCCGGAAAAATAACAATTTATATTTTTTGTATTGGATTTCTCCGGTTATAGCTGAAAGCCAAGAATCTGCTGCCTTTGTGTGACTGCCTGTAACGCCCTGACCTACCTGGATTTGAACACGGGTCATCACCCTTGTAAACTCTAGGAAACAACACCAGCCAGTCACCTCTTCACAGCCGCAAAAACAGGCTGCAGTGTTTGCCGTAGAGAAACAGTCACTACACTTACCCAGTGATGGCTTGGGGAGGGCTCTCTGGACCTTTGGGCCTAGTACCCACCTCTAGGGTGCATCAAACGCCCCATGATTCTTAAAAGTGTTTGTTTTTGACTTGTCCCTAGATTAAATATTTTCTATTTTGTAAAAAAATAACTTCTGCAAACTTTCAGCAAAATTCACATTTGTTTATGTGGGCCACCGGACGTTTGAATATTTGAGTTGCAAACCTGCCAAATTCGGCAACCTTGCAGTTAAACATTTCAAGTGCACGTGGCCCACCTAAACCAGCTTTGACGGAAGGGGCGTTTGATGCACCCTACCCACCACCCCCCTCCCCCCCACCCAGGTGAAGGTTTACTCACCATAGGTGAACATGCGAGGAGAGGTGAGCTCAATGTCTGGCAGAGCTCCCAGGTGGTTCAGCACGGCACAGCGGTACCCTCGCCGCTGGGCGCAGTCCACAAACGTGCGGATGTATTGCTTTTCGCTGTGATTGGCGATGCCGGGGCAAATCACCATCGTCACATCCTCTGGTGGAGGCGAGAAAAACAAACGTCAAGTTAGTAGAAGCCCCCGGTGAAGGTCACACCACACACAGCAAATCAGCAGCTTGACTGACTGACTGACGTACATCTCTAACCCGCCACATGCTTTTATTTCCTCTTTTTCAAAAACAATCATCTGTTTTTATTGTTCTGTCCCTGATTCGACGTCCCCCTGACGTGAAAGGTGCTACACAAGTTGTTGTTGCTGTTCATTCAATGGTCGTGTGAGAGTTTAATCTCCACTTATATTATTGTTAATGCGATTAACACATCACGGCTCACATTACAGGAAGCTGCTGTGTGCCCAGTTTCCCAAACTCGCTCTGCGATTACTAGCCTCACACACACACACACACACAAACAGCGACAGCAACGAAAACAATGCTGGAAACTCAAATTGATTTGACTAAAATCATTAATTTTGGTAGAAATAACACATAAAACTTCACTATTTCTCAACACACAATCCACATTCCCACGCTTAAGTTTCTTCGGAGCTCTGACAACCCGTGACCTTTAAGCTGAAAAGTTACAAGTTCCTTCACCCGCTGCCACCTACTCACTCACTCAGTCACTCACTCGCTCTTCCCGGCCATGTATGTCTCTTACCTCCGGTGCTGTGGTCTGACAGAGGCTCAAAGAGATCAAAGGAGGCGGTGGCTCCATCAGGCATAGAGAGATACTTGCGCAGACCGTACGGATGTGGGGAGCTGACTCGGCCCATTTTACCGTACAGCGCTGTCTGAATGTGACCACTCTTCCCCCAGATCAAGGGTGGAATGTATCTATTCCAACAAAGAGACAACATACACCCACGTAATTAACTTCATAGGCATCTCATCCCACCCCCCCACTCCCACCCTTGACCTCTGCAGTCGAGCGATGCAGCAGCGAAGCTGATGGGACCATTAACACAGCTGTGAACCTGGCCTCCCCTTTCTTCACCCTGTGTCGGCCTGGCTCAGTGGGTAGCACCCTCACAGAAGGTTGTTCAGTCAGAAGGTGGTGGGTTCAAATCCCACATCGGGGACGTTGGCGCTCACAGTCTCTGCTGTCCTTCGGATGAGGCATTTTAAAAACCAGGATCTCTGTCTGTTCAGGTGGACGATAAAAATCCCGTGGCCACTAATCACAAAAAGGGAGTTTCAACCACCTAATGAAATCGGCCAGTCACTTCATGACTGTTTGCAGGACACTGCTGTGGAATTGGAGGTTACTAATTTGCCTACAAAACAGAGTCACAACACTTTACAGTGTATCCTGTGAAGCGCTCGGAGACATCCTTCTGATGTTATATTAATTGTGAGATTATGATTATTATTATCCTACCTCCAGAAGATAACTACAGTCAGAATACTCGCAGCGATACTCGCAGAGGATAGGCAGACTTGAGTATCTAGCGGAGTGGGCTCAGCCTTTTCTATAGTATGTTGGGTGGGGGGGGATTAGCAATACAGTTCACATTTTTTTCTGATTTTCTAGTCTGCAATACGAACAGTTGGATTTGCAACAGAAATCGTTATTTTAACAGAATCTAAAAACCCACACGATGCTCATAAAAATACCCAACATTTTTTCCATGTGTACACACACACGCACGCACGCACACGCACACACACACACAACAGGGAAAAAAAAGATGTTAAGAAAGCAACATTGAAACAGCAACGGTAATTTGTTAAATCCTCAGAACTGAAATGCACCCAAAATCTGTTCTCCCCGATTATGAATCTGCCTCACTTGTCTTTATACTTGAAATGAACGATTGATGCTCAGAGCGACTCTAAAAAGAGCTGAGCAGCACGCAGATTTGCTGTGTACAGTATATCTCAAATCGAGCTATGGAGAAGGGAATGAAAAGGCAGTTGGATAGAGCTAAGGGGCTAGCTTTCTGTTCCCCTCACCCCCAGGCAATCACACATGGCAGGTGGTTAAGATGAGCGACAACAGGAATGCAAATCACTGCGCTCCCTCTCACTTTCCTCATTTTTTTCTCGTCTCGGAGCGATTGATATGTGAGACGCAGGAATTCTGGACACATGACAGCAATGCCCGGACATAAACTGCTACTCAACAGGAATTCTCCTACACCTGGCTCAGTGGAGGCCAAGCTTGTTTTGGTTGGGCAACAAAATACATTTGCTTGATTGAATACTTCTTGTTTTATGTCATGAATCAATCAGTAAAAAAAAAGAAACAATATACATTAATTATTATTAATTATTATTAACCTAAATAAGGCAATGATTAGGAGCTGGCAGATAGGACAAAATCTATCTGATTCTATGGAGTCTGTGCACCTCCTATTTTACATCCCATATGCAGTTCTTTCTATTTCTCTGTATTTGTACTTCATTTGCCCATCACCAGCCCCTGTGAAAACCATCAAACTTTCCCAATTCCATAGTCCTTCTCAATTTGGTGATATAATAATAAAAATAATAGTTGCATTTGAGATAGCACTTTTGATGCCTTCTGGACTGTGTCTCAAAGCGCTTCACAGAATATACTATAATCCTTGCATTTGATATAGCGTTTTTCACATCTTATGACGCCCCAAAGCGCTTCACAGAATACACTATAAAGTGAATTGACTGTATATTTGTGGGCGAAATGCAGCAGCCAATTGCGCACGGCAGCGTCCCCACAAACAGTCACGGATTGAAATGACCAATTTTATTATTGTGTTTTTTTTTGGAAGGATTATTATTAGCGTGTGAAATAAAAAAGACCTGCCTGGATCATATCCAGTTCATCAATATATATATATATATATATAGATAGATATATATAATATATACAGACAAGGAACCCAATTAAGTCAAAAATGCTGCTGAAATTTAGACATCTTATTGGGTAAATACTAGCCACAAGAGCCAATAAACCCAGAGAGTTACTTTACCATTGAGACGTGTAAGAATTGAACTGGTTTCCCCAATGCACTGCTCTGGGTCACTAACAAGTCACATTGTTTAAGGGGGTAACCCACTCCCTCACCTTTAATCATTGGGTGTAACTCTACCGAATGTAAAGACAGCATTATTGTGGCCATCAATGGGGGTGGGTGGGTGCGAGGGTGAGGGGGGGGTTGGCATTCTTTGTCATTGAGATCAAAGAGACGTTAGAAGTCTGATGGACACCGAACAGCAACTTATGAACTGAATGGGCCAGCCTGACACAAGTGGAAGTACTGTTTGTGTGCTAATTACAGTGTCCTCCAGGAGCGTTTACTCAGCCTGGTGGGAACGCCACAGTCATACCACGGGAAAGACACCCGAGTACAAAACCCAAACAGGCAAAGTTCTGACTTGAAAGAGAAATGCTTGTGTGTGTGTGCGCGCGCGTTAGGTTTCAGTAACCTCAGAGTAGCCCACCCTCATCACACAGGTCTCCACAGTTTGGGGATAGATTGGAGCTGTTACCCTCCACGCTTGGCTATCAGTCGGAAAAGCTTGTGAGGAGGTGGAGCAAGAGAAGACAAAGCCTGTTCAGTACGTTTCAAAAAAAGGGGGCAGCTGCTTAAACAAACCACCTTCACATTCACACTAATACATTGTGAGTTTTATAATTTAGCTTATTGATTTAGTCTGTAAACTACTAGTGTGTGCATGTGTGTGTGAAACCAGCTTTGTGAAGAGTAGGGTAGCGTGACCCAGGGCCGTAATAAAACCAGTCTGCGGAGTGTACACCTCCAGAGCAATGAGTGTGGAAGGGAAGCTTCCCGGGCACTGATCTTCTCAACTCTCTACCTTCTGAAAGCTCAATCCTCGAGCACAGAAACTGCACGGGAACAGAAGTAAAAAAAAAATTATTGCCTTTATTAACTCGTCACCAATTCTTTCATATTCAGATCCAGAAAAATCACTTGCAGATGTTTGGAGTAAAAAGCATGTGCGGACAGAATCCTCAATGCTCCAAAAGTTAAAAGCGCTAACAGTCTGAACCCCAAGCACTGGCCCGGAATTGCACGCTACTTTGAAGACAAAGTTAAACGTTCAGATTTACTTTTCCTGCCTTGTAATCGCAGATTAGCTGCTTTTTGAGTTTCCGAATGACAACAGGGGTTGATTTAACATTTGGGAACTCAGCAAACGAACGGTTCACATCTGTTTTTTAAAAAGGGGGGGGTGGGGGGGGAGGGCTGGGTCGGACAGCCCCTGTACAAGAGGCGCAGAACATTTCATCTTCATCAGTCCTGAAGGCAGAATTGGGGAAAAGCATTCCGTCTTTGACACTGCATTTAGTAAGCCAGCAATTTCACACTTTCCAGTTAACGTATTAAAAGGGACGTAGGACAACTATCAAATGCTTGTTCTGAACACCCGCGATGGAGGGGAATAAAGGCAGAACCGGGGTCAGACAGTTAAAAGATTCCTCTCTAACAACAAGGCCAAAGGGTGAAATGATAAAATGGCCATTTTGTACTAATGAACAGGAAATAGTTTGCCCACACTGGGGAGGGGGGGGGGGGGGGGGGGGTGGGGTGGGGGGAGAAAAAACATACAATTAATAAGAATAGAAAGCTAACAGGAAAGGATATTAAACACTCAGTCATGTGTGTGTGGGACAAGGCTCACAAAGCACCATGAGCCATTGCCTCACACAATATAAATAAAATGCTGGGGCGCGAAGGGGAGAGCACAATTTAAGAAGGTTTAATAAATTACAAGGAAACATAACCTTTAAACAAACTGAGACCAAAAGGCAATTTTACAAAATGTCACCACTGAGGATTTAACAAGCGGGAAGCGCAGGGAAGCTTGTGAAAAAAAAGTTAGCTTTAGAAAACGATTCTGTACATCCCTAATTAAGACTGTCCGAAGCAAACCAACTTCTGTACATTGAACTGTGATGTTAAGGGGGTGTCAAGATTTGGGAGACTGGGAGGGGTTCCTTGTGACCCCCACATTCCCTCGAACGTACAAACTGTCAGGCATCAACCTTGGGTGGCTTGTCTGTTATGATACCCTGTCAACCAGTCATCTATTCAGGGTGTCAGTGACCGCAACCTCATTCCCCTCTCTCCTCTAGTCCGCACTGATTCCCCCTCTCCTGCTCCGGCTTTAAGATACACGGATATTTGTGGCTCACTGTCCCACATTCCAACAACCCTCAGTTGAAATTACTTTCTTCTAACCTCCCGTTTTTCTCCCCCCGGGAATAATCCTCAAATTAATGGCAGCAGTGGTGATTAGTTTGAGTTAGCATTTAACATTCAGAGTCCTCTACTCACTCCACCCTTTATTTAACAATTACAGTATCACAAAAAAAACTCACAGCTGCAATTACAGTTAATCAGATGGATTTTACTGAGGACATGGTGGGGTTACATCTACTCCCTAATCTGTACCCAGTGAGGATTAGTCTTTGAACCTGTGAAACCTGCAGCGAATTCAGATAATGGGTCCACTCGCCTCATTAACTTTGTGGTTCTCGCCGTGAGGTGAAGGCTTCTCATCACAATAGTGGCTTGTCTTTGTGCAGACCACGCCCGCCATTTCATCTGGCGAGAGGTTTCCACAATTGCGTGCCCTACATTCCACAACTCTCCCGTTATTTACATTGGCGACTCTCCCACTCCACTAATAACAACACAAAGCTCTGCGTCGTCACATGAATAATTCTTTGCAAAGTCTCTCTTCACTGCGGCCTCCAGTACTGACCACCCTGTGGTGTTTTGTGCAGTAGCATTGCTTTTGCTATTAGCGATGAGCTTGTAATTGTTTCCTTTGGGTCACTGTGAGGTGCCTGTTGCATGACATACACAATAGCTGGGTGGATGGTAACGCGTTGCAAAAACCAATACTGTGGATCCTAACCAAATGGTGACCTCCTAAACCAACACGGAAAAGTGTGTGTACACTCACTCCTTAATAAAAGCACAACAGTGGATGTCATTTAAATATCCTGGGCAAGGCATTGTGCACTTGGGTAAACAAACTGTCAGACAGCCAGACGAGTGGGAGATCATTGCTCCACCTTAGAATCCTGGCTTTCCGGACAACTACAGTTTGACCCACGGAATCACTCAGGCACCATGTTTGCTTGAAGACAATGCCGATCATTCAGCACAAAGCACACTGCACTGGAACATGTGGCAGGCGGCACTCCAGGACTACAGTTCAGAGAATAGTGTGTCCTTTTTAATGGAATCAGTGAGCACTAAATATTGTACAATACCAACATCACTATTTTTTTTTTCTTTTACAAACCACACTTTTCATTTCAACCTTTCAAATGTTATGTGGGGAGCCAGCGTGCCAGGGTAACACGTGAGAAATAGCAGCAAAGAATCCCAGATAAGAAAGGACAGATCACGCACGAAAAGGGGAGCAAATATTTACAGCCAAGGAACACGGCGCTGGGCAAGGCTGACTGACTCCAGAGAGGCTGAGTCATCGGGGTAAAACCTTGCGTTCTGGCAAAACAGGAAACAGCTGGAAGACAGCCCGGACCTGGGCAAAATCTTCCATCCACTCAGTTACTCATTGCAAAGGCAGCTCCACTACCAACACTCAGAGCCCCAGGACATTGCAGCAAATTCATCATGTGATGTGTTCAGCGCTCCCTAACCACAGCAATTTCTCTTTATCTGTATATTAACTATACTTAGCTGGGAGTCCCATCGCTCATTGGTTGGGAGCACTTGCCTTACAAGCGAAGAGACCTGGGTTTGATTCCCTCCCAGCAGGTCAGGGCGGAACCATGGCACGTTTCCTTACTCCACACGCCTGATCATAATCCCTCCAAAAAAATAGATTAGTCATTTCAATCCACGACTGTTTGTGGGACACTGCTACGCGCAATTATCTGCCATGTTTCGCCCCAAAATATAGTAAATTCACTTTACAGTATATTCTGTGAAGCGCTATAAGACGTCCAGTAGACGTGAGAAGCGCAATATCAAAGGCAAGGATTATTATTATCTACACTTAAAGGACAGATCCAGCAACTCTTCAATGTGCCCCCACACAGTGAACACTGCACTAACCCACCCCCAAACACAGCCACCAGCAGACAGACCCACAAACGGGATTATACAGCTGGCTGCAACTCAAATGTAACTGAACAGCTCAGTGCGAGAGAAAAACAAGCTGGAAGTAACACTGCCAGCGGACTTCATAACACTGCATCAATGGCAAGCAGTGTCTGGGGCTCTGTGGCAAGTTCTCTGAATGTGTATACAGCCATATACACAACAAGGGAAAGGTCAGAAGATAAGCTAGGCTGATACTATGGAAACACTGATTCTCAAATCTCAGTTTGAAGCAGTAATATATTCTCAAATCAAAGCCAAATATCAAGTGAAATGCCAGGCTCTGAATGAATGAGTGAATGAGTGAATGAATGAATGAGTGACGCACAGCAGCCTTTTGTGAACCTCGCAAAATGGACATTCGTCTTGTTTTTGTCAGGAAACGATTTTCACGGCTGGGGATCATTCTCCGCTGAGACTAAAAGGTGTTTAAACCACACTACTGCTTCACTGCAGGCCGTAGTGGGAGACCATTACAGCAGCTTACTCACACTTCTAACCCGAAACAGCTACACTTCCCAGCGAGGATCCACAGCCACTGAACAGAATCCCCTTCAAATCATCTCGCCCACTGAGCCTACGCTGATCACCAGGACAGACCAAAATGGTCATATTGGCTTCAGCAGAAATTTAGCATCACCCTGAAACCTTCAAACATAAACTCCAGGCTGGGACATTTTTCTAAACAAATCCTCATTAACTCAAAGCCATGTTGTGAATCTCAACAAATTTAATGCTAAAGGTAGAGCTATCTGTCTGTGTAGAGACAGTTTCTTAGATTTCAGCCCTAAAGATGACTTAACTTCTCAAACCAAACACTTGGCGTTCCCACAAATAGTTCTGACCTCAGTGGATATAAACAAGGCATGAACCCTCTCAATTCACTTGCTATTCTTTGGAGAAATTGACTTGACTGTTAGGGGATAAAAGGTTGATCTCACGCTAATCTGTGTGAACACTGGATGTTTACACGTAACCTGGTGTATCTCACAGGAGGTCAGTTTACAAGAGGAAGCTCACATCGGGGAAGGGAAGCACTTGTCCAGCCTGGTCAGAAGCCCCAAAAGTTCAGTTGCTGAGGCAATAGATCTCGCCTCATTAGTCACAACAATCCACAAATGAAGGAAGTCCTGGCGTCTCGGGGAGGGTTAAAATGTGATAAAGCGCTTACACATTACTGACACAGGACATATCTGCGCTCTTCGGGAGACGAGACTTTTGAGGAATGAATAGATTAGCTGTGGTCTGGCTGCCTGAGTACAAGCAAGCTCGCCTTTACACACGAGGATGTAAATAATAAATAATCCTTGCATTTGATATAGGGCCTTATCATGGTTTCAAGACGTCTATTTTGTGAGTGAAACATGACAGACAATTGCAGACAGTAGTGTCTCACAAACAGTTATGGATTGAGTGACGAGACTGTAAAACTGTGTTTTTTTTAAAAAGGAATTATGACTCCCGCAAACGCAATCCGCCAATTGACTAACAACCAGGTTCCTAATTTTTCTAGATAAACAGAGATAAACAGAGGTGTGTTTCGAAAGAAAACTTGCTCAATGTTTCGCCCTGTCCGGAAATCGAACACAGGTCCTCTACTCCTCTCGCTTGTGAAGCGAGTGCTTTAATTGGTCATTTTCAATCCATGACTGTTTCTGGGGGACGCTGCTGTGCGCAACTGGCTGCCGCGTTTCGCCCACAAATATACAGTCAATTCACTTTACAGTATATTCTGTGAAGTGCTTTGAGATGTCTAGAAGACGTGAAAAGCGCTATATCAAATGCAAGTCTTATTATTATTATTACTTAACCACTAAGACACCAGTCAACCCTTTTACACAAATGCAGCTCTCCCCGAACGTCCCCCTTCCCACAGGAGAGCACAGCTCGGCCAGCAAAGGTACAATCTTACATTAAAAAATAATAATAGCTAAAAACTTTTTTCCTTCGAAACTAAACCAGATGTTTCGCACTTGGCCTTTACCCAGTCCACTAGACATCTTCAAAGCATTTTTTTTAAATTTAATTGTGACAAAAAGATTTATACTCATGTAAAGCCAGTGGTCTCTGCCCCTCCTCTCCGCCCCAAACATTATACGACACTTCGAAACAATATCATGACTATCACATGAGCCCTTTCAGCCCCAGATACAGATGGAAAGCAATATCTCTTTGTTGGTCAGGGGTGGGGGAGGAAAACACCACAAAAGGTGCAACGGTTTCAAATGAATCTGGAGAGATTATTTATGATAGATGGTAAAGGAACAGATGCAGTTTAACTAAGCGCAATATGCTAAAGGTAACGCCAGTTTGAGGAAACAAGAATTAGCATCTCATTTGTCCACAGAAGCGAAAGGTATCAACTTTAATACCGACGCAAAATCCATCTTCAGCAAACACGGGGAGAAGCCACAGCAGCCTTCAGGTCTCATCAACACCGCCTTCCATGGTTTTAGCCAATTTTCAAATCAACTCGTTCAGTGTTAATCCACCAGCCATTATCTTTCAATCAAAAAGTATCATCCACTAACTGGAACACCCTTGTGAACACTTCCAGTGGACCAGTGAGATTGCCTAAATATATATTATATTATATCTAGATATACAGTAAAAGCCTGTTTATCCGGCACCTGATCAACTACAACTTTCATTTAACTGGAATCGCGCTAAAAAGTCCACATTCGATTAACCAGAATTTATCTGAAAAAATGCATTTACATTTTTTTTTTTTTGCGTTTTCGGCCAGATATCCGGCACGCGTTTTAACCAGTGCTGGTTAGGTCTTGAGGCTACCGGATAAACGCGCTTTTACTGTATATATATTCAAGGATTGGTTGAAGTTGAACAAATTGGTATTGGACTCAGCGGCTTTCACGTCAGAAGGATGCCTCGAAGCGCTACAGAGGATTTGACTGTAAAGCTTTCTGTCTGTATGTTTTTGCAGCTGTTGGATCTTTAATATCCTCCTGAACATGCGGATGTAAGGCCTTGTTTAATATCTCATCCGAACCACGGCACTTCCTCCATCAATGCAGCACTGCACTGGCAGATTATATTGCGTGAGTTTAAAGTCCTCATGTGGGGGCTTGAATCTTCTGAATCAAAGGAGAGTGCTATTGACTGAGCCAGGCAGAATATCCGGTCTGCTCTATATTCACCACAGGCTCGGTTCTCGAAAAATACTGAACTTTTACAATCTTCCCGAGAGTTCTAACACGCCTCCGTCATTCTCTCAGACATGTCATACTTTTGAGTTTCTTCAAAACACAAAGTTTGAGGAGCATGTGAATGGGTCCGGAATTTGTTTGGGAGTTTCATTTTGGAAACTAAACCCAACAAACAATCTAAAAGTGGCGAAATCCAAGAATTAGCAATGGTGAGGGCTGCCTATGTCTCTCAAACAATTCGCTCGCGGCAACAAAAGCTCATCAGGATCAGAACTCAAACTCAATTCTAATCTCGAAAATAATGGGATAATCCATTTAGTGTCGGCTGCGGTTGAGGAAAAACAAAAAAATCTGGAAATGATTGAAACCCTCGATTCTGATTGTGTAATCAGGGATGTGCAAGAGAAAAATTCACGGCTAAAACAGTCAACCAAAGCCAGAGGTTAGATTACTGCCCTCCAGTCACGATTTCTGAGATTTAGAATTTGAATTAAATTGTTGGGTGGGGGGGGGAGGGCGGATGATGGAGGAAGGTGGGGGGGGTGGTGGGAGGGGATGCTTTCATACCAACACTGATCAGTGAGGCACAGATTCCTTGTGCACATCATTCCATCAATGTCACACTCTCCCAGACGAACCTTAACCAGAGCGGTTTGGTTACCAGTTGATTGAATTAACAGAAATTCTATAGTCCGCGTGCACTCCACAGCCATTCCACTTACAGCCTAGTGATCCTGCCTCTGAAAGCACACAGGAATGCACAACCAAGCGGGCCATCGCCAGCGGGCGAGTTGTTCACTTACTCTTTGGTCAGTAACGGACATGTCTTCAGCAGGAATCGGGCGAGCGGCGTGTCCTGGAAGGTCAGCTGTGGGGAAGCGGTGGGGCTTTTCAGGTTTAGGCACCGGACAATGATGTAGAGAACCGCAGCCACTGCAGCCAGCTTCATGCCATCAAACATCGCTGGCATTTCAGGAGCAATCCTGACACTCTCAGAGTCTGCCATGGTTTCCTGCGGGCGTTAAAACAAAAGTTATAATCATAATCCTTGCATTTGATACAGAGCCTTATTACCCAGTTGAGCTGTTTCAAAGTGCTTAATGGAATATATTGTAAAGTTGAGTCTGTATTTTGTGGTCAAAACAGTTGTGGAGTCCTGTAGCTTGCCTTACAAGTTTCAAATCCACGCAGGTCAGGGCGAAACCTTGGCAAGTTTCCTTACTCCACGTGCCTAATAATAATTTGTCCCCAAAAAACCTATAATAAATTAGTCATTTCAACCTACGACTGTGGGATACTACTGTGCGCAATTGGCTGCCATGTTTCGCCCACAAATATATAATCAATTCGGAGAATATACAGTAATATTAATTGACTGTATATTTGTGGGCGAAACACGGCAGCCAATTGCATACATCAGTATCCCACAAACAGTGATAGATTGAAGTGACCTAATTATTACTTGTTTTTATAAAAAGGAATTATTATCCGCCAATTCAATTAGGAACAATTGTGTTCCTACTTACTGCTAGGTAAACAAGAGACATGAGTAAGGAATCTTGCCCAAATTTTGCCTTGCTGGGAATAGAACCCATGTCTCCTGCGTGCGAGGCAAGTGCTCACTGAGATACAGGACTTCACTATACTACACAATATACTGTATATTATATGCACACACAAAAAGACACATGCACAGTCACACGCACAGAGAAAGTCACCTAAACACACTCCCAAACACAGACACACATACAGAGAGACACACGCACAGAGAGACACACGCACAGAGAGACACACGCACAGAGAAAGACAAAGAAAGACAGCTAATCACACTCCCAAACACAGACACACTGACATGATATAGAAATGGAGCTCGGCCACAATGCCCCCAACAACAAACTGGGTGCCAGTATGTGTCGTCTCCTCACACCTTTTTGCTTGAGGTCATTTAGCAATCGATTTTGAAATTCATGCTTTTAAGAGAAGAGGGAAGTGGAAGAACTTACTGAATTGGGATTTTTCAGTTGGCAGAACGGAAACTTCAGTCAGTCATCAGACGAGAAAGGAGAAATGTCCGAGAGACGAGACTGAACTCACAGCACTCCCACTCTAAAACGCAATCAAAGAAATAATTTAGGAGCGTCAAAACCTTATACAAAAGGCGTGTCTGCCAGTTTCAAACAGAGAAACAACGCCAACTAACAGAATCCTGCAGCACAATCCATGTTTGCCCAACAACAACCCCACACGGCCTCGCTCTCACTCCCTCCATATCAGGTTCCCAATCTGAACCCAGCGTCAAAGGGAGACGGAAAATCAGTGTAAAGTGCAGACACGCACCAACCTTTTGGCCTGTGCGGGGCAATCAGAGCAGTTTATCTCGCTCAACATCAACCACTTTTTAAAAATCTGCCACAAAAGTCACCCAGCGCAACAAGTGCTGAAGTTTAAGAGCGGCGCGCACTGTTGCATAATAGCTAATCAACAGGGAGGCAAGCAATCAAGCCACATCACTGGTTAAAATAGTCTTAAAACAAAGATTATCCAAAGTATCACAACGTCGACAAATGTAAAATAAAATGAAGGAGCTCTGTGCGTTAATTGTAACCGTCACTTAGTCCACGTCTCAACAAGCTGGAATTGCACCTGATGCCTCTGCACTGCTCCCCGAGTTCCTGTTTTGAGAACAAGTCTGCAAACAGCTGAGTTATTCCAACATTCAGCAAATTGCATCCCCGATCCTTCAAAGAGCTGTTATAACTTCAATGAACAGATATTGTTGTTGGGAAATTCAACGGGCAAACATTTCAAACGCTTTTTTAATCTGGAAGCTGGAGTTCTATCAATCTTATCATTCGTTTCCAAGCCCAAATGTAATTAATAAGGAAATATTTTCAGGTACTGATTGCATCTCAACAAATTCAATTCAAAGAATCTTATCTTACAGACATGACCTCAAAGGTAAATACAGGAAATGGTGGTGAGGAACATAATACCCAGAAATGTTTTACCACACCTGATAAAAACTGAAGCTTACTAGTTCAAGCTGTAAATAATATATGAAAAATACAAGAGCTAGTATACTTTTACACCAGTCAGAGTGAGCGAGCAGGCGCAAGTGAATTTTAGATTTTCCCATGTCTTTGTGGCTCTTGTTTCACCATTCTTCAGGTTGGGGAATTCAGATTACACCAGACTACAGGAGGTTTGTTCCTGCAGTTTATCGAAGGGATGGGTTACACTCTTGAAGCACTCTAGCATGTGAGTTTCAAAACAGACTGGAAAGAAATACAGCATAAACAATACAAATGTGTGTGAATTGTATTATATACATATATATTATATATGGGTGTGTGTATAATAATAATATATATACACACACACACTCATATAGTACGTTGAAGAACCTGAGCAGAAGAGAGAAGTGTTTACAGTACAGGGAGCTGTCACTGTTTGTGCTGCTGGCTGGTGACAAGAAGCCATAATCAAATCTTTCAAATTGAACAGAGTATTGCACGACATGGAACTGCCCTCCCCACAAACATATTGTACCAACATAATTATTTACACATTTAAGGTATACACCATCTATTCCTAAAAAAGCACACAGAAAACCAGCCCTGAAACAATCTGCGATGTTTTTCCCTGGCCTGGAAATACACAAGTTACATAAACCTCTTCTAACCTTAGCCCCCCCCCCCCCCCCGGCCACTTAGACAAGCCATTACAGGGCATTTTATGGCAATCCACAGCATAGAGGTAGACCATTCGGCCCATCGAGTCTGCGCTTGCCTGCATCCCCAGTAGCTCAGTACATCATCCTGTTCCACACCACCACATCGGCACTTACTCAGAGAATATCAAGCCAGTTTTATAACAAGGCAATAACCAACAGTTTTCCCTGTCATCCTTTGCACACATTGATTCGTTCACGGCGAGCTAAGACGTGTCCTCGTCTCAAGCCTTTCTTGAAGGTCATTTATCAATCCACTGTGAACTGGACCAGACCAAGGAACCACATTGGCAGCTCCAATCGGTTTGTATTAAAACTGGACGAAATCCTGGAGAAGACTGTGAACGATTGGAATCTATGACCATTGAGGGTAACAAGGTTTTTGTTCGGTTACTAGACACGGGCCCGATTGGCTAGGGAGGTGGGGAGAGGGTGGGGGAGGGGGGTGAGGGGTCGTTGTGTGTCTCCATTGAGCTTTGGGAGCTGCAGTGGCACAACTGGCAACACCCACAGGAATCCGAAGCTAAAACAGTCCTGTGAACAGCGCGCACTCCGTGTGCCACAACTCCCAAAGTGCACGCGTGATCGAACGCAACACCGCACCGTCCCGAGAGGAAGCTCCATTCAGGCAGCTGCACCTCCGTAATAACAACAACACACTGCTACCCTGCCAACAGGCATCTCCCTCAGTTTACTCTGCCCCAACTCCAGGCTTGTTAGTTCACTGTTTACATTTCATTTCATCAAAAATGAAAATGTGGAGTGCGGACGGGGTAAGTAAAAAAAGCTCCTTAAGTTACCAAGTCAAAACTCAAGTGACCGAACATCCATAAATCATCAAAAGATAAATAGTACTACAGAAACCTACTGAAACCCTCACCTCCACCCAGTCAATCCGACACTCACAGAGAGCTTCAGCCGTCCAGTGATAGCCAGGGAAGAAACGCTTCCTGGTTTGTTAATGTGTAGTGCGTATGTTGCGAAGGTCCGTCCAAATCAACACTTCTATTACACAATTTACAACATTATTCAGTTCCTGAAAATGGCAGCATCTTACCACAGACTGCCAATAAATGGCGCTCATTATCAGATTGTTTTTTTTAAAATAAACCTGCAGTAACCGGAATGAACAATTGTAATTCTAGAGCAAATGCAATCAGATAACCTCATAGGTTATCATCACCACAAAACATCACAAATTAACAAAAGCTCACCCAAAACATTTACAGAATATACCCAGGATAATCCTGGAGTTACAGATTTCATCTTTGCTTCCACACAAGAATTTCCTTTAATTTAATTTGAATCTGAAGCCACGCCCTGGTCTGTAAATTTCCATGTACAATTCATAGATAAAACTTACAGTAAACAAGTCATGTTCACAAGCAGCACAGTAAATGTGGAATGACATGCTGATGGCAAACACGAGAAAAATACTGAAAACTGACACCAGTGATCCATTTCAAGACTGAAACCTAATCTCACAGGCTCACACAACCATTCTGAACTGCTCTGGCTTTATTTTATCAGACAGGCAGAACTGATCGCCTGATAGAAAAAATTCTGGGGCTACCTAAACAAAGGTTTTCAAACAAAGGCAGGATCTATGAAATAAATTTGAGTGTAAAATTAACGAGCGAAGCCAGACTCTTCGCTTCTCTCCTGAAGCATCCTCGAAGACTGAGATTTGTGAAAAATATATCCAGAAAGATGGAGCTGGATAATATTTGTTTGGAATGGGATTCAAAGGCATGGCCTTGGATGGGTGGATTGGATGGGTGTCTATTGCACACAATGGTTGGTGTGACACAGGAATAGGTCAGGGCTAAACTGTGGCAATGGATAAACCTCCAGCAATCCTACTGTGTTTTCCTTTGGGGAAGGGGGGATATCTGCAGCTAAACAACATGGATTGAAGATGTCCTCAATGCTTGCTCATAGGGTGCCTGCCTGCCTTCCATCCTGCTGCTCCTTTGGTAACAGTCACTGTATGAACAAATGCCATTTCCTGTACTGTACAAACCAACAGCAATGTACCTGTATAATTGGGTGTTTCACATCAGGCAATGTGCTTACAGTACTTACACAGCTGACTGGGAGCTTGGGGTGGGGCTGGGGGGATTGGGGAGAGGAGCCGGCAAAGGTGACCATGAAGGTGAGACACAGAGAGAATCTGGGTGGTGAAAGTTTGGTCACTGATTGTGAGGCTAATCGGTCAGCGATATCTACATCAAGCCACAATGTGTACAGAATGCAATTCAATCGCACCAGCAGATGCCTGCCGCTTTATACACTTGAAAATATCTTCCCCAAATGATGATTGCGTTCTTATAATGATGACCAGCACAAAAACAAATATCAGGGCAGGACACGTGTCAGGGTTTAAAAGGCACTGACAACTAACTTCAGGAGCAAAGTCCAAATATTTCTCTCATTACCAGAGTGGGTTACCGCCTCCCTACCCTCCACTAGGAACACCACCTTTGAAGGCCAAGGACAACCCCAGGCTCCTCTTCTGTATCATCAACCAACACACCCGCCCAAGCCCACCCTCTCATACTTCACTCATAGTCTCCTCTTAACACCGACTGTGAGGCGGTGCTGGACTTCCTGGGGGGAAGTCAAGGGGATCTGCTCAGCCGACTGTCATTCCAACCACTACCCCCTCCCTATCTCCCCCTTACACCCAGGCCGCTAGACATCCCTCCCTCCACACCTTCGAACCTGTCCCCCTCTTCTCTCTCATCCCCGCCATAACCCACATGAAACCAACCACATGAAACCGACCACCTGCTCCCTCGACCGCATCCTTACCGCTCTCACCTGCCAGCTCCACCTACTCACAGACATTATGAACCTCTTCTTGTCCGCTGGCACTGTTCCCACCCCTCTAAAAATGGACGTCATCACTCCTATCCTTAAAAGCAACTCTTCCTGGTCCCATCGCTCCTCTCAAACTACTGCTCTTTCTCAAGCTTCCCTTTCCAGGTCCTGGAACTAGTCATTGCTTCCCAGCTTCGATCTCTCCTCTCCCGCCATAATAAACCCTTACCCTTTCAATCGGATTTCCGTGAAGCCCAAACTCTATCCTCCTCCACCACCTCTCCTCTCACCTCAACCTTTATGGTTCTACCCATGAATGGTTCAGATCCTACCCCTCACGCCACCTCCACTTCATCTCGATACACTGCTTCTCCTCTAACCTGGCTTCCCATCACAGAGGATACAGTTCAAGATCCCGGTCCTCATCTTCAAAGCCTCCACGGCTCTCGCTCCCCCTTACCTCTCCAATCTTCTAACCCCCCTACAAACCTGCCCGCTCCCTCCGCTCAGCAAAACTCCAGCCTGCTTCACATCCACCGCCCTCGCCCGCACCACCACCATGGGAGTGGGGGAAGGCGGGGAAGACAGGAAGCGAGCCTTTAGCGACTCTGTCCCCACCATCTGGAACTCCACCCCACCGACTTGCCCCCTCATTTGCCTCCTTCAACACCCGTCTCGAGATGATCTCCTATTCGATCACGACTTCGACTATTACCCTCCTTCCTTCCTTCCGCCACCCCTTCACAATACCAACCCTCCCCCACCCGGCTCGGGTCCCAAACACTGGAAAGTCCAGCGCCTTGGGACAGCCTCCCGACGTGAAGAGACCCTGCACCAACGCAGTCTCGGGGTGGCCCTATCAATTGCCCCACAGTGAACCAAGCACTGTAAGGAGCAACAAGACATCCACAAAATGGTGGCGGTGGATCCTAAATTAGCTTCACCAAACTTTAGAGTGGGGAAGGAGGGTGGGAGAAGGGAGGGGGTGGTGGGGGGGGGGGGGGGGGGGGGAGGATAGTCAATGGGGTCCCATTGAAGTTGGATGGCACCATTCTTGCCCTTGTTATGTGTCAGGCTGTCCAGTCCTCCTGGTAACAACCAACGGCTGGCTGCCTTGACCTGCCACACAGGGTGAGGGCAGGTCCTCCAGACAAGAGGAGACATCAGGGCAGAGGTCAGGGCCGGAGTCAGGACAGGGGGGGTGGGGGGGGGGCAGTGGCTTCAGTGACTCTGGCCTCCCTCAGATCCGACCTGAGACCCCGGCGAAGGCCGAGGGAGGGAGGGAGGGAGCTCCAGTCTCACCTGAAAGACAAGCGGCCAGACATCGGCTGCAAACTCACCTGAGGAGCGATGCTTCTCCGGCGTCGGCCTCAGGCTCATACGTCGCGCTCCTGCCAGGCAACCGCCAGCTCTGCCTACGCTCGCAGTCGATTGGCCAGCGCCGCCGGGAACGCCCGCCCCCTTGCTGATTGATGCGCACTCCTATTGGTCTACTGGCACGTCAGTCCGCTGCAATCACCCGGGTAACAGCCCGCCCTCTCGGCCCATTGGTCAAGGATTTTAAAGTACCGCATCCCCGCCCCCAGTGCTTCAATCCGCGCTCTTATTGGTTCACGCCCACATCAATCATCACAGAGTGCAATGTCACAAGATGACAACCCGCCCCTCACAGACCGGATGCTGGCGCTGATTGGTCGGCCTGTCGCCAGGGACACAGTGATGATTGACAGTCTTTCTAACCATTCAGGTACCTTCTCACTGGCAACCACTTTGCCCAGGCTCCCCAGGCAATGTCATTCAGCCCAATAATGGGCACTTGGCTGGTTGTGTTGAGTCTGGCTTAAAGCCATGAGCTTGAGTATGGTAACCCTTCCCAATGGCTCACTCACCAGTGCAGTCCCGGGGAAGGCCAGCTGCATTGTTAGTGGTGTTGCTTTACCCTTTGCTGCGTGTTGGGATGTCCTCCCGACGGGAAAGGCGCTACACAAATGCGATTTTGTTGTTGTTGTGCTTGTATGAGATGTTATTGCTGAGATTCCTGTGATTATAACAACAATTTGCATTTATATAGCGCCCTTCACGAGGAGCTAGCATCCTGGATCGCTTCAGAGTGAATGACCAATTCTGTCTGGTGGGTTGTCCATAGCCTTGGGGCATCTTGCCGAGGTGAAAGGCGCTATAGAAATGTGAATTTGTTGTTTTGGTTTGTGGAGTTTGCATTTGTGCATTCAGGCAGATGTTAAACATCTCGTGACACTCAGCAAAGAGAAGGGAGTTTGTCCTTTTCAATGCTCCAGAAAAAATTGCTCACACAATGACAACAGCAAAATTAGATTTATAGAGCGCCTTTCACGTCGGGAGGACGTCCCAAGGCGCTAAACAGTCAGGAGTCGGAACCCATGGGGGAGGAGTATGGGAGGGGGGAAGGGAGGGAGAGCGGTGGGAGGCCGGGTGAGGGTACGCAAGGCACGATTGAAATGGAGGGCCTTGAGACTGGCCTTGAAGGAGGCCTGCTGAATGGAGGAGGTGGGCAGGTTGGTCGGGAGTTAGCAGGTCAGAGAGATAAGAAAGGCAATGTCTATCAACAACAACAAAATTACAGCTCCCTTCATGTCAGGAAGACATTTGATTTGCACTCTATCAAATGCTAGGATTATTATTATAACAAATGCTTGTGTTTTGAACCAGATTGTGTCTGGCTGCATTTCAGGGATTTAGGCAAAGGATTAAAGTAATGAAAGTACTTAAAGCAAGGAAAGTAATGACACAAAGAGCATTTTAACTGCAGTTGATGCAAATGAATGTGAAGCTGATCAAAAATCGCTTGAAGCCCAAAATACTAATTGCTGAAAAATACGATTGTTTCCCAGCAGTGCAAAGAATCCGGAACTGATTACAGTCTGGAGCTGAGGAAAGCTTTAGGCAGGCTGGTGAAAATGATAACAAACCTTATATTTGATATAGAGCCTTATCACGTCATTGGAACATTTTGAAGTACTGCACAGAATTTTTTCTGCAAAGTGTTGTGATTATGTACTTCTAAACAAACACAGCAGCCAATTTGTGTACAGGAGGCTGTGTGGTTTAATGTAACTAACGATTTAATATGCAATACGGGTTGGCACCTATTTGTTCAGCTTTATCAAATCATGACTGGTATTTTCTGACAATTCTCAGGGAATGATTGTTAGTACCAGCGTGGGGGATTGTGGGATCTGGGTGTCATGAGCTGGTTTGGAGAAGTATGGACCACAGATCAGAGCTGGCAGAGAGGTCGGTTAATGGGACTCTAATTTGTAACTTACACAAGCCAAATACCCCGTGTCCCACCAGAGGAATTCGTCTTTGAATTTTGGAGATCTCTGGGGAAGGCGGGGATGATAATTTGATCAGTCACGTGTTGATGCGTTATGGTCTCAATAGGCCTTTTGGACTGTTCTCATTCGAATTCCCATGAAACGACCCAGACTTATTTCACACAGAAGCCTTACAGCTGAACACAATATTCCCCTCAACTTTCCCTCTTTGTTTCCAAGTGCTTGTGTAACAATCAGCACTTTGAAGTCAAGGGTTTGTGGGGAGAATAAGAATGTGTTCTCAGTCTCCAGTGCCAGAGATCGCTCGGATCAAATGATCAGAGATGTTTGTCTGCGCTTGGCCCAGGAAACCCAAATAAAAGATAATTAACACACAAAGGCACAAACCTGGGAGAATATGAACTGGCAGCTGGCAGTTACTGAGCGTAGAGCTAGAGCGAAGGAGCGATGACTGCACCTATGGGAATTCACACAAAGTGTCAGTCAGGGGCAAGCAATCTCACGGGACAAACAACCGTTTGCATTTAATAAGGGACTTGGAACCAAGCAAACCTGAGATACATTACAGCAAAGATCAGGCAGCATCAGTGGAGAGAGGAAAGCGAATTAACATGTTAGGTTGAACATTTTATTACAGACACAGACAGTCACAGACACAAACACACAGTTCAAGAAAATAGGAGAAAATATTCAAAAACAATCGTAAATTATGAAATAATTTGGGGGTTTCAAACTGGTTGATTCTTACCAGAGAGAGGAAATACTCAGAGCGATGGGAACTGTTGCTGAGGTGCATACGGGAGTGATTACATAAACAGAGTCTTCCCCGACATTCAGCTTTGGGAAGCGGCACAGAGAGGTTCTAATCATAGTTGTTTCAATACAAATTACAAGGAAGCCTGGCTTTCGGTATTTTAGTTACAGCATCGAAAATAACCATCCCTTCAGAAAAGAAAGGACTCACATACCTACAGTGCCTTACACCAAAGGCACATATAAATACAATTTGTTGGTTCTTGTTGTCTCCACAGTTATTATTGTCAAGTGTAGTGACTACGTGTTAAGGTGCTACATCAAATGCAAGTACAGTACAAGTATTATTATTATTATTATTACAGTATTATTATTGTTATTATTAACTGGGCAAAGTCTCTCCGAGGCAACAACATCATGGAAAGACACAAGGAAAGACACATTATCTTCATGTGAAAATTATTTTTGCAAATGAGGGAAAAAGCCGTGGCCCAAGTCAGAACTCTATCTGCTGGGGATGGTGTGGGTGTGTGTGTGTGTGTAGAGGGGGGGGAAATGGGGACTGGGGGTTGGGGGGGGACACATTGCTCAGTGTCTCATTAATCAGTGAGACACTGAGCAATGTGCCACGTGGTGCTTGGCTTAGCACAAATCAATAACGGCAGCTGGTAACTCACCACCCAGCAAAATACACCCAATGTTACTGTCTTGCTGACGCTATGTTTAGTTTTTGGCAGGACACAGGAAGCGTAAACAGGAAGACGATTACAGCTAAAACTGCAACAGTTTGTCAAGCGAGAGATCGTGAGCCAGGACACCAGGTTAGGGTACCTCCCTCTCAGCGACCACTCACTCCGCGTGTAATTAGCAAGATTAATAGGCAGCAGCCGTAATAATCATCAGCCGTATGCGGTTCTGAGATATTCAGTGGCCTCCGTCGACGCTGGCCTGAGTACCAACTGGCAGCCCTGGGCAGACTCTGGCCTTGAGCTAATTGCCCGCTGTGAGATTGAACAACAATCAAAGTAAAAGGAGACAGTGTACAGATGACAACAACTTGCGTTTATATCGCTGGGGGGCGCCTCACAAACGCTTCACAATAGCGAAGCCCGAGACAGGAAAAGGGGGGGGAGGTGACCTTGAGCGTGGTCGAAGAGAAAGGTCTTCAAGTGTGACCTGAAGATGGGGATGGAGAGGGTGGGTGAGGCGAAGGGGTTGAGGGAGGGAGGAGGGTAGAGAGATTGGGGAGGGGGAGGGTGCAGAGGAGAGGAGGGTGGCGAGGATTTAAACACAAGAGTGAGGAATCTTGAAGTCATTTTGCTCTATGACTGGGAGCCATTGGAGTTTATCAAGGACTGGGCTCTAATCAGCCTCACACAGACCTACAATTTATGGGTAATATTTGAGAATACTCTTATCTGGGTTGGTGACACTCTTTGGCCTGCATGGTTTTGGAACATGGACTAAAAGGGCAAAGGGTCCAGAGAACAGTGAATGCCTTTGTCACGCAATCACTTCCAGGCTGAGTGAGGAGCAGAGGGCAGGGGTCTGTCTGTGGAGTTGAAGCTGTGAGCTGGGGTGGGGTGGGGTGGGGCGGGCGGGCGGGGGCTGAAAGGCAGTTTATTCCTCTTGGAACCTGCGTGTCATTGTGAGCTCAGCATCTCGGCACCAGGGATCAGTTTTCCACAGCCTCTCTGTAAGCTCAACACACTCCAGTGAGTCTCTCTCACTTTCGGGAGCACAAGCTTTCCATGAGGCTTTAACTTTATTGTCTTCTTTTCTTTTTTTAGCTGTTTAACAAGTAACTTCAATGTTGGCTTTGCCAGCAGGAGATGGTGGGTGGGAAACAGACTCCATCCTGTAGTGGTTACTGTGCTAACAGAAGCCACAGTCAGTGGGGTATAAATAGACGGTTAGTTCAGGGTAGCGAGCAGTGGAGAGCATTTACTGCTCGAGGGAGGGAGGGAGGTAATGACTGATCACAGCTCCACATAGCTTTGGAGCCCAGTGATTGATCAATAATCAATAATCAATACCAGATGCTTTCCCACCCTCACTCTAATCCGGGGCCTGAGCCTCACTCCGAGACACACGAACATACAATAAATACACTGCTACAGTTACTGTAGTTACTGTAAATATCCAGGCAGGAAGCACAGCCGAAGAGGGGGGGAGTGGATTGGGGGGTGGTGGGGGAGTATGTTGGCTGAAACTATTACTCTGTTCTTTTCGTCAGAAAGACAGCTAGATGTTGGAGTGGAGGTAGATGGTGGGGGTGGGGGTGGGGGGGAAATGCTTGCTTTGTTCGTTCTCAGCTGTTGTTAGTCTGTGTAAAATATATATGGCACACTGTAAGTTTTATTATTGATAAAAGAACAGTGTGTGTCTATCTGTCTGTGTGCAATCTTCCCCAGAGACAGACTGTTCTCCATGCCTGAGGCTGATAACAGGGAGAAGCTACTCGTCACCTCAACCATTGTACTGTATTTGCTGACGCCTTTGCTGGTATTTTGGTGGGTTTTTCAGTAATTTCCATGCGATAAAGTTCTAAATAAAAGAGCAAGTTCTGTCCTTCTCTTGGCGGAGCCACAAGAACGGAGAGATATTGGGTCCATCTTTCTCTCCCTCACACACAAACACTGCACTTTCAGCCATTATTCACCGGCTACCTCTCCTCTCCCTCCACGTCACTTTCACACTGCTCACAGCGGCCAATGTACCAATGTATGTTTAAGATGCTAGTCTGAACGTTGCGTGTCTAGGAATTGTTGGTTCTCATGTGCGTCCGGCTATTTTGTCGGGTGTCTCACTCGGCTGGGCAGGCCTGGCTCATACACCAACCCCCCATTTTTTATCGAATCCCTGGCTTCCGCCTGTAGCTGCCTCCAAAAAAAAACCACAATAATAAAAATCGGTCATTTCAATCCACGACTGTTTGTGGGGGACGCTGCTGTGCACAGTTGGCTGCCGTGTTTCGCTCTCCCACAAATATACAGAATCACTTCGCTTTACAGTATATTCTGTGAAGCGCTTTGAGACGTCTAGAAGACGTGAAAAGCGCTATACCAAATGCAAGGATTATTATTATAACAACAGCAACAACAACTTGCATTTATGTAGCGCGGTGCGCGCTCACACACATATCCTCACACCATTGTGTCTGTCAGGCTTTAGCTGGGGGTGGTGGAGAGGGGGGGGTGGGTGATGACATGGGACCATTAGCTGTGTCACACAGCTCCATGTCTCCCGCTTACCCCGCTCTCCATCCCACAACGACTGGCACATATTGTAACTGGCTGGAAAAGCCCTTGGTGTTTTGAGGGAGTAGGAGAGGTCTGTTGCTCACTTGGGATAACTTTCAGTCCTGAGCAGACATCAGGAATCCTACAGCAAACCTTCTCAGCCTTCCCTTCTCTTCCTTTATGCCTGTTCTTTCTCTTCTCGTTCTCTTTGCTCCGTGTCCCTTGATTTCCCCCTAGCTGTGCAAACATCCCTGACTCCCTCCGTTTTCGAATATTGTCGCAGGATAACGAACGTCCATCTAAACAGGGCACAGACATCACCTTAGTTCAGCATCTCATCCGATGGACTTTGTCTCTGAAGATAATAATAATAATAATAATAATAATCCTTGCATTCGATATAGCGTTTTTTCACATCTTCTAAACTGCGTTTCAAAGCGCTTCACGGAAAATACTGTAAAGTGAATTGACTGTGTATATTTGTGGGCGAAACGCAGCAGCCAATTGCACGCAGCAGCGTCCCCCTCCCCCCCCCCCCTCCACACACACACACACACACAAACAGCCATGGGTTGAAAATGACCAATTTTATTATAGTTTTTTGAGGGGGGATGGATTATTATTAGGCGTACGTGTGTGCGTATGTGGAGTAAGGAAACTTGCCCAAAAAGTTTCACCCTGACCTGCCTGGATTCGAACACACGGGTCTCACGCTTGTAATGCGAGTTGTCAATTTTTATTATTATTAGTTGTTGTTGTTGTTATGGGGGGGGGGTGGGGGGGACTGAAGAGGGAGAAATTCACAGCCATTACACCCGCTTGGAAACAACAAGCCTCCAGTGTGTACAGTGTGTGTGAGAGAGAGTGGGAAGCTTGTGGAGGGAGGGCAGAGTTAGGTACCATGGGCTAAGGCTGTGCTGACTCAGTGAGGGCTGGGCTTTGGGGCTGGAGCCAGAGATACAGCCACAAGCTGTGATGTGAGTCAGCCAGATTTGTATCATTGGACAGAGGGCAGGGCACGTGTGCTCTCTCTCAGATCCTCTCTGACAGCCCAGCCCAGCCTGTTATACACACAGCCCAGCACAGTGTTAAACACACAGTGTACACAGTCCTGTTATACACACAGCCCAGCACAGTGTTAAACACACAGTGTACACAGTCCTGTTATACACACAGCCCAGCCTGGCTATTAACCACACAGTGTATAGCCTGTACACAAACAGAACACCACAGCCCCCAGCCTGGCTGTATACACACACACACAGCCCCTGCTGTGAGCAAACATGAGCAACTTCATCGCTAGTCTTCTCTTCACTTCCTCGCTGGCTTTGGTAACTCAAGGTAAGAGTTGTCAATATTGCTTCCTCCCTGTCTGTGTGTCTGTGTGTGTGTGAGGGGGTCTGTCTGTGTGTGTGTTTGTTTCTGTGTGTGGGTCTGTCTGTCTGGTCTGAGAGACGGGCTGTGATTTTATTTGGGGGCTAGCTTCTTCCATTCTGAGATTTCCTCCATTCTGTCTCTGTCCCCCACCCGCTCACACACTCTCTCTCTCTCTGTTCCTTTACAAACAAGTCTTATCCCAGCAGCAAGAGACAGATTAGATCATTTCTCAAACTGCTGATGAAAACAAACTGAAAATAGCAGCATGCGGGAGTGAGTGGGAGAGAGAGAAAGAGAGACTGGGTGAGAGACTGAGAGTGGGGGCAGAGAGAGGGATAGACAAACTGAGCAAAAAAGAGAGAGACCACGAGAATGAGGGAAAGAGACAGAGAGTGGGGCTGGTAAATAGATAAGATTGTTATTGTCTGTCTTGTTTTTGTGTCCAGTTTTCCAACGCAGCACACACATACACATACACACAGAGAGACACATACGCACATAACTCAGAGAGGGAGAGACAGATAGACAGGCCATTGCTCTGAAGTGATTAAATGTGAGGATTTAGTCTAAATAAAGTTGATAAGCTGCTAATACAGCTCTCCCCTTTGCCAGTTGATGCCACATAGAGCTTTGGGGAACAGGGATTTACAGCTAACTAGTTGTTAATGAAATCTTACAGGTTTAACTAGTATAACTAGCTGGGGCGTGAGCTGAGTTGGTCTTTAGGTGAATTAAGTTTGTTATATTTGAAAACAATGTCATGTTAGGATTGTACCTACATACAGAGACGCACCCGAGTGTGTCTGGGTGTGTGAGTGTGTCTGCGTGTCTATCTGTGTCTGCGTGTATGTAGCTGTGTCTGCCTGTGTGTCTGCGCGTGTGTGTGCGCGTGTCTGTCTGTGTCTGCGTATGTCTGTCTGTCTGTGTGTGTGTGTGTGTCTGTTTCTAAGTGTGCGGTTGCATCTGATGTGCGGTGGGAGAGATCCGGAGTCTCTTGGGAACCAGACCAGGCACTTCCAAGGTTGATGTGCTGTGCGATGAGGTTTCTACATTTCACAAGAAATCTGCATCGACCACATGAAAAGCAGTCAGCAAATTGCTGTGAGCGAGACCATAGTTAACCCTACATTACCAGCTGGGAGTGGGTACCACTGGCCCATCGACACTGGCCCAATGTGGGGGGTGGTGGGGGGTAGGGTAGGGGGGGGGGGGGGGGGGGGACACACGATTGACCTGTTATAGCCCAGACATGACCTAATGTTCAGCGTGTCTCTGGTGCCAGCCTTTGGCCAGTGTGACTGCGGGTCAGGTCCAGGCTGCGGTGCGAGGGGAATAGTTAGTCATCAAACGTGATTGAAGCTTGCGAGTGAAGTACTGCACGTCTGTTTTGTCTACAAATAAGTTCCTGGCTGGAGTCCTTTTACCAGAGTGGTTAGAACACTCGCCTCACGAGCGTGAGGACTTGGGTTAGATTCTCGTGTAGGGCGAAACCTTTGCAAGTTTCCTTACACCGCACACCTCTGTTTCCCTAGTACTGCAGTAAGTAGGAACTCAGTGGTTAGTTGATTGGGGGGGGGGGGGGGGGGGGCTGGCTTTTCCCGGGTTAATTATCCCTATATCCCAATTGTCATCGTAATAATAATAATACTAATACATTTGGTCACTTCAATCCACAATCGTTTTTGGGACACCGCTGTGCGCAATTGGATGCCGCGTTTCGCCCACAAAATATTCAGTCAATTCATATTGAGACGTCTCGAAGACGTGATGGGACGCTCTATCAAATACAAGGATTATGATATAACACAAGGCTGCCTGCACGGACACACACAATCCCCAGGAAGCTGTGGTGCAGCTCAGTACTTGTCCCAGTTGACCAGTTTCTCAATCCTGCCTTTCCTCCGCAGAGGTGTGTGTGTACAGGGTGTCTGCGTTCCAACACACTCGAATGAGACCCTCCAGCGCAGCGCTCGGAGGTGGGGGGGGAGCGGTGGAAGCGCTATATGTGTTTGGATGGACAGTAAAGATCGTGTGGGTGGGACTAATTGAGAAGCAAAGGGAATGTTTGTCTGTCCCGATGCCAAATAATTTCACATTTAATAATTTAACAATTTTACATTAACAGATAACATCGGTCATCGCTTCAAGGCCGTTTGTGAGCAAATGCCTGACCGATGTCTCGGGCCTTTACTTTTCGTGGTGTTTAGGGTCTAGCTGGTAAAAAACAAAAATTACAATCATGACATCTGATCACAGACATCAACGGTTATTAATAATAATAATAATAATCCTTGCATTTGATACAGTAGCTTTTCACATCTTATCGACGTCTCAAAAAGCTTCACAGAATATACCACAAAGCGAACTGACTGTAGATTTTTTTTGTGGGAAACGCGGCAGCCAATTGCACACAGCGGCGTCCCTCACAAACAGTCGCGGATTGAAAATGACCAATTTTTATTATTGTGTTTATTTTTGGATGGATTATTATCAGGCGTGTGTGTGTGTGGGAGTAAGGAAACTTTCCCAAGGTA
Source organism: Hydrolagus colliei (assembly GCA_035084275.1). Taxonomy (NCBI): domain Eukaryota; kingdom Metazoa; phylum Chordata; class Chondrichthyes; order Chimaeriformes; family Chimaeridae; genus Hydrolagus; species Hydrolagus colliei. The sequence continues at coordinate 17,059,202 of CM068755.1, read as the reverse complement.
TTGCCCTGATCTGCCTGGATTCGAACGCAGGTCTCACGCTTGTAAGGCGAGCGCTCTAACCCACTGAGCTACAGGTTACCTGGGGAGGTGGGTGTGTATTCTGAAGACAAACGCAGCAGCGTGATAAATACAAGTGGCTATCTTTACTAGTTGCTGATTTCACCTCTTGCCACAGGTGAACCCTGCCTCGTCTGACCCTGCCAGAATGGAGGGACCTGTCTCACTGCAGTCACCGCTGACCCCTATTTCTGTGTCTGTCCCGATGGATTCACCGGCAGCCAATGCAACGAAACAGAGGAAGGTAGGATTTCCCCCAACCCCACAACTACTACTCCACCAACCCTACACACACACACACGCACACACATCAACTCTAACCTCCAACTCTCACCACATAGACATCAACTCAACATCTTCTCCCCCACCCTCACCCCGACACACACACACCATCTCCCCACTTTTAGGAGTGAGTGAGACTACGCGGAGTGTGTTGCCAGCACTGGTCTCTGGCTGACAGATCGATGATGAGGGTGAGGATGATGGGGATGGGGTGGGGGGGGGGGTCTGATGATGATCTGATTTCGGTCGGGTGCGGAGCCAGGCCCCATCTTGTTCTTCAAGCCTTTCACAATTTCACAGGAAAGTTCCTTCGCACCACTTCCTGCGGTGACTAAAGTGAGCCAGCGTCTGTGCCCGCACTCCCCCCACCCACCAACCCCAACCCTCCCATCCCCCCGACCCCTGACCCCCCCCCCCCCCCCCCCCCCCCCACCCCCCCCTCTCCGCCTGTTCTCTTAACGTCGTGTATTGATGCAATCACAGCAGGAAGTGGTTTTAGAGGAACAGCCTTGGTACAACTTCGAAGACACAAGGTATAACGATGCGTCCTCAGGTAAGCGCTGACCCCTGGGGAGCTGTGGTGGAGGGGGTGGGGACACAGAGGTCCGGGTGGGGGGGGCAGGGGGGGGGGCAGGGGGGGGGGGCAGGGGGGGGGGGCAGGCTGCAGGTCTCAGGCATCTCACTGATTCTCTCGCGGCTCCTGGGCCTGGCAGACAGTCCGGAGACGCCTGGAAAATTAGACTTTTTTTAGTGTCACTGAAAAGAGTGTTTGGCCCCATAAACATGCACACGCACACGCATGCACACGCACCCTGGCTGCTTCCTGCTGGCAGCGATGACCGGGTGTGAATCCTGAACGCACCTCTAACCCTGGCTACCGACAGCAACACAAGCTTTCACAATGGCCTCCAGTAACTCCATCGCACGGCAAGGCAATGGCTTCCTGCAGATCGAATGTTCCATCACATACCTCTCTCTTACTCTCTCTCTCTCACACCCACACACAGACACACACACACACACACAGCTTTGGGGCCTGCCTCATACCCTTGACATGCATGTGTACACACAGGCTGCCCGCCCGCCTCTCAGGCCTGACTCCTCGGGTGTTTGTGTTTGCAGGGCCTTGTGTCCCCAACCCGTGTCAAAATGGCGGCTTGTGCAACGTGATCTCGCTGCAGAGCAGGGGAGACGTGTTCAGTGAATACACGTGCGAGTGTCGCACTGGCTTCCAGGGAGTCCACTGTCAGACCAGTGAGTTGTCACTTTGGGGGGGGGTGGAACAGAACACACAACAGATATACACACAGACAGACAGACAGACACACACAGACAGACACACACACACACACACAATAGATAGGGATGGGGGGAGTCTGGGATGTCACTCCTGGATGTGGTATCAGGAGGAGGGAAAGGCTGGTCGATCCAGCTGGTCTGAGTGTGGTGGGGTGTGGGGTGGGCAGTTGGGTGAGGGGTTGGGTGTGAGGGTTGGGTAGGGGGGTGGGTAGGGGGGTGGGTTGGGTGGTGGATGGGTGATGGGGGGGGGTTGGGGGAGAGCCAGGAGCAGACTGCTCAGATGACTCAGCAGAAACACTGCAATGTACTGACTATAGATCTCTCTCTCTCTCTTCAGATGTTAACGAGTGCTCCTCGAGGCCCTGCAGGAATGGAGGGTTGTGTCTGGACCTGGAGGGCGATTACACCTGTAACTGCCCCTCCCCCCTACTTGGGCAAAAGCTGCCACCTGAGTGAGTAGTCACTGCGTCTCGCACACACACACACATCATCCCACTGACACTGGGCAGGACATCACCTCACCAGCTGTGGCCGCCATACTGGAGCTCAGTGGGTTAGAGCACTCGCCTTAGAAGCGTGAGACCTGTGTTCGAATCTAGGCAGATCAGGGCAAAACCTTGAGCAAGTTTCCTTATTCCACACACACACATGCACCTGATAATAATCCTTCCCAATAATAATAAATAATAAAAATCGGTCGTTTCAAACCAAGTCTGTGTGTGGGGGGGGGACGCTGCTGTGTGCAATTGGCTGCCGCGTTTCGCCCACAAATATATATACAGTCAATTCACTTCACAGTCTGTTCTGTGAAGCGCTTTGAGACGTCAATAAGATGTGAAAAGCCACGATATCCAAATGGCAGGATTATTATTATTATGGCCTGGTCTGCACAACCTTAATCTCTACGCATTGACGCTATCCTCTATGCTTACGTGAGCACATCTCCTCTATGCGTACGTGATGTTGCTGCTGTTACAGGGTGCAGCTCAGTGCTGGGGATGGAGGGAGGTTCGATCGAGGATACTCAGATCACTGCCTCCTCCACACACCTGGGCTTCCTGGGCCTGAAGCGCTGGCGGCCAGAGCTGGCCAGACTCAACAACAAGGGCATGGTCAACGCCTGGAGCAAAGCCACCTTCGACCAGCAGCCTGGATTCAGGTACTAACAGGGGCTTAACAAGTCTGGGGGTGGGTGGGCTGGTGAGGTGGGGTGGGCTGGGGGTGGGTGGAATCCGCTATTCTGTTGGTGAAGGGACCTGCCAATCACGGCACTGTTCGCAAAGAGAAGGAAGTATCTCCCTCCTGGCCAACAAACCTGCAAAATAAAATTGCTCCCTCACTCCTTGGCTGTTTTTATGGGACACTGCTGTGCGCACACGTGGCTGCCACATTTGGCCCATAAAATATGTACAGTTCGGTTCACAGAATATCCTGTGAAGCTGTTTGAGATGCCTTAACAACGTGGGGGACACAGTAACAAAATTGGTCATTTTCAATCCGTGACTGTTTGTGGGGGGGGGACGCTGCTGTGCGCAATCGGCTGCCGCGTTTCGCCCACAAATATATACACAGTCAATTCACTTTACAGTCTATTCTGTGAGAAGCGCTTTGAGACACAGTCTAGAAGACGTGAAAAGGCGCTATTATCAAATGCGAGGATTATTATTATTATTACTAATCGCTCGCTGTGTTTTTAGGTGAATTTGCAGAGAAAGATGCATCTGACGGGAATAATAACACAGGGGGCTTCGTGTATGGGCACCCCCGAGTTCATCAAAATGTTCAAGGTTTCTTATAGCACCGATGGGGTGGAATTCACCATCTTCAAAGGCTACAGCAAAACTAAAGCCAAGGTGAGTGCGGAGTTTTAGGGGGGGGCTTCTCATTCATGTGCGGAGGAGCGGGGTGGTGGGGGGTGGGGGGCTGGAGTTGGGGAGTGAGTTATAAGTGCAATGTTAGTCCTGCAGCTCAGTGGTTAGAGCACTCGTCCTTACTAGCGAGAGACCTGGGTTCAATTCCAGTCAGGTCAGCACGAAACCTTGGGCAAGTTTCCTTACTTCACACACACAGATAAACACACACACACACCCGCCTGATAATAATGCCTCAAAATAAATAGTAATAAATCGGTCATTTCAATCCACGACTGTTTATGGGGGGGACGCTGCTGTGTTTCGCCCACAAATATATATATACAGTCAATTCACTTTACAGTGAAATGCTTTGAGACACAGTCTAGATAGAAGATGTGAAAATGCACTGTATCAAATGCAAGGATTATTATCATTATTTATTATTATTAAGAACCAAATTACATTGCTCGGGCGGACGTTCCCATATACAGTACTGTCAATCAGTGCCTGTCAGTGACGGGGAATTTTTTACCCTTTTTTCATTCTGACGTGAAAGGCGCTAAATAAACAAGTGTAATTTTGTTGTTGTTGTTGTTGCAGCTGTTCACCGGTAACCGGGATAATAACCACCAGAGGAAGAACCTGTTTGACCCCCCCATCCTGGCTCAGTACATCAGGCTGGTGCCGATCGTTTGCCAACGAGCCTGCACACTGCGCATGGAGCTCCTGGGCTGTGAGCTCAATGGTAAATCCCCAGCTTGGGGGGGGGGAGCATTGCTGTCAGAGGGGCAGTACTTGGGGCTGGGGGGGGGGGTGTCAGTGCTTGGTGGGGGGGGTCTGTGTTAGGGGGGGCGTCACTGTTGAATGGGGTGTCAGAGTTTGGGGAGGTCAATGCTTGTGGGGGGGGAGAGGGGGGAGTCAGTGTTGAGGGGGGGGGGGCTCAGTGTCAAGGAGGGGTGGGTGAGTGGATGTGGGGGTGGATTGAAATGAGTGTGCACCTTGTATGTGAGGTGCCACATTGCCACTCTCTCTCCATCTCTCTCTCTCTCTCTCTCTCTCTCTGCCCTTTTACACTCTATGTGTTTACAGTTGATTTAAACGTGACAGGTTGTTCGGAGGCCCTGGGAATGAAGTCGCGGCTGATAAAGGACGAGCAGGTGACGGCCTCCAGCACCGACAGCCTGTGGGGTATGGACGCGTTCACCTGGCGCCCCAGCCTGGCTCGGCTGGACAACAGCGGCAAGACCAACGCCTGGACCTCGCGGACCTGCGACCGCAGTCAGTGGCTCCAGGTATTGCCCTGGGCCTTGCTTCTCCTGGGTGGGGGGGGGGGGGAGGGGGAGGGGTGGACAGCAGTGAAATGTGGGTGGGTGGGGCTGGGGCTGGTAAATTGGGATTGGAAGCATTGGTCTCCAGGGAATGGCACAGATATGTTGGGCCAAGTGACTGCCTACCTTGTGTAGGCAGTGTCTGGGAGCCTGTGACTGCCTTGACTGCTGATGTTGGGAATGTAGCTTGTGGGAGGCAGAGATCGTGAGTGTGGCCAGTGTTGGTGGGGGGGGTGGGAGAGTGTGTGGTGTGGGGTAAACAGCCCACGGTCAGACAAATCACACCCGGTGAATGGGCGTAACTCTGACCACTTGCCCTGTGACCCTCAGGTTGACCTGTTGACTCCGAAGAAGATCAGTGGGGTCATCACCCAGGGAGCCAAGGACTTTGGGAAGGTCCAGTACGTGCAATCCTTCAAAATCGCCCACAGCTTCGACGGCAAGTCCTGGAGTGTTTACAAGGACAACACCACCAACATTGACAAGGTAAGCAAAGCGGGCAGTACAGAGGGAGCGTTAATGTGTCTCTAACCCTGACCTGGGAGTGTGTGTGTGTGTGTGTGTGTGTGGACGGATGGACGTACAGTGTAGAGGGAGCTTTACTGTGACTCGAATCAGCTCTTTTTGCTTTTTGTAAACTTTCTCCTCAGATTTTCGAAGGAAACTACGACAACAACAGCCACAAGAGGAACATGTTTGAGCGTCCGTTCTTCGCCCGGTTCCTGCGTGTGTTGCCTTGGGCCTGGTACCACAGGATCACACTGCGCTTGGAACTGTTGGGGTGTAATGAATAAGAGAGATTGTCTCCCCCCATGTGTGTGTGTCACGTTGGCCATGTGCCACTCACTCACTCACTCACTCACTCGCTTGCTGACTCACTCACACTCACTATTTTGTACTTGTTTATAAACAGTGGGACTCCCAACTTTTCTCCCCCAACTAACCTCTTCTCCAGCTCCAGCCTCTCACGCCCCCCCCCACCCCATCCATCTCTGCCCCCCCACCCTAGGGGCTCAGTGTTTCCCCCCCCCCCATCCCCCATTGGACACTCCTCCCTCTCCCCCCCCCACTATCCGGGAACTCTCAGTTTAGTTTTGGCCAAGTGACTGGAGTATCGAGGGGTTGTTTGGTGGAGTGGGGGTGGGTGGGGTGGGAGTGCTGGGTGGGGGGGTGGGAGTGTTGGGTGGAGTGGAAGTGTTGGGACGAGTGGTCTGATGGGTGTGGAGTGTTGGGGGGTGTGGGGGGAGTGTTGGATGAGTGGGTGGGATGGGGGGTGGGATGGGGGGTGTTGGGCGGGTGGGTGGGGGCTGGGTGGGGGCAATGCCGAGGTGGGGGTGGGGGGGATGGTGTAAGGATTAAAGAGTAAAAATCAGAAAGATTTTTTCACCCGAAACAGATGGTTGGTACAATCACACAGTTATTATTATTAATAATCTCCCAATCAGTGACAGGAAGGGTCACGGGATGGGCAACACACCATGAGATACATGTCATCGCATGTCTGGTCTCCACACCCCCTCACTAACACACACACACATTCACTGACACACACATACCCTCACTCACACACAGACACACACACTCTCCCTAACCACACACTCTCACTGACGCACACCCCTCACACACATCCTCACTGACACGCACACACACTGACACACATACCCTCACTGACACACACACACACACTCACTGACACACACCCCTCACACACATCCTCACTGACAAGCACACACACTGACACACACACCCTCACTGACACACACACACACACTCACTGACACACACACCCTCACTGACACACACACACACACTCACTGGCACACACCCTCACTAGCACACACACACACTAACACATGTACACTCACTGTCACACACACCCTTACTGAATGACACACACACACACACACACATTCCCTGCATGCTTACAAGCTGCTAACACAGGCAAAGAACCATTATAGTGGTGTAAAGCTGCCTATTAACCTGTACTGTAATAGCATGTAACTCACACCGCCATCCAGGGCTCTGATCCAGGGCACTGAGCTGCTGAATATTTTACTGTGGAGCAAAAGATTAAAGGGTTAAAAAATCTGCCCTTTTGTGTCTGAAGCCGGTTTACTGTACGTATAGTATTTTACCCAAACCATAAACTCCTTGAAACTATCGTATCTAAGGCAGGTTCCATGGATTCAGTGCAAAATAATAATTCTTGCATTTGATAAAGCACATTATCGACTGTGTCTCAAAGCGCTATATTCACAGAATATACTGTAAAGTGAATTGACTGTATATATATGTTTGTGGGCGAAACGCGGCAGCCGATTGCGCACAGCAGCGTCCCCCACACACAAACAGTCGTGGATTGAAATGATAAAAAAAAATTGGGGGGAGGGATTCTTATTATTAGGCATGTGTGTGTGTATGTGTGGAGTAAGGAAACTTGCCCAAGGTTTTGTCCTGATCTTCCTGGATTTGAACACAGGTCTCACGCTTGTAAGGTGAGCGCTCTAACCCACTGCGCTACATGAGCTCCTGTATGTAAAATCAAAATGATTCATTGATTCACAGAAAACAGTCACCTGCACAGACAGTACACACAGTCACGTAATTACACATTCAGACTTGTACACGCTGTCACACATGTATGCAATCACAGGCATGTACGTATGCACAAACTATACACACACACACACACACACACCCTGACACACAGACTGTAGGTCAGGACAGGGAGGCTGGGATCAGATATAGTAATTCCCTCTCATTCCCATCTCTTTCCCAAACAGGATACTGAGCTCTCTCTTTTCCGGCTGGGTATATTCACATCCAGAGGCAAGTCTCGTTCCCCGGGGGAACAAATCAGGACAAATAAGAGAGACAATTAAATCAAGTCTGAGATCAGCCGATGTCCCTGGAAGCTACGAAAACTTACAGACGTTACGACTTGATGTAGACTTTATGCATGTAGACTGATGTAGACTGGAATCAAACAACCCAAAACGATAATGTTAATATCTCCCTAACCACTAGACTCTGGGAGTGATTAGCGAGCTTGCCTCTCGGGTGAGGTTTGATTCCCAGGTGCAGTAACTCCTTATACTAGTTTCCTTTACCCCATATGCCTGGTTAA
>CM068755.1:16955178-17051056 GCA_035084275.1 Hydrolagus colliei | reverse complement strand
TGGGGATTGATTTGGACAGTGCTTGTGGCATAGACACGATGGGCTGAATATCCTCCTGCGCTATTATTGATTAATTCTACGCTTCTATGATTCACAGAAAACTCTGGTGCTTTGAACATGATAAAACACTTATCAGAGACCAGGATTATCAGTAATAATAATCATTATTCCGAGGTGTGAGGTGGTGCCTTTCACGTAGGAAGGATTGTCTCAGTTTTTAGAGATCGTCAGGAGAAACTACTACATTCTCCTCAAACTTTATTTTTGGTTGGGAGTTAGGTGTCTTGACACATGTGGAGACCTGTCACCGTGCTTAAAACAGTATCCAAACCAGACTGAGCTCTACTGACTCCAAGCCAACCTCCCAGTGTTGTAGTGGCTTCTGTCCTCTCCTTTCATCTTACTTCACCAGCTAGACTCTTGTAGATGGTTAACTCGTTTCCAGCAATCTGTCCCCAAAAGCCCCCCCACCCTCACCTCTCCCATTCCTCCCCCTCCCCCCCAAACCACTTACCTTTTCTCCGGGGAGGTACTGCATGTTGAGGAGTGCCATGGGATCCTTGACAAACTGTTCGCTGAGACTGAGGTTGGAAGTCTGTCTGATCAGCAAATGAGTTCTGGTGAGACTGGTTTGTCAATCAAGCTTTAGACGCCCTCCCAACATGAGAGGCGCTCTGTAAATGTAATGTTGTTGTTGTAGATAGTGATATGGGGGAGGACAGGATTGCAGGGCTATGGGGAGAGAGTGGGAGCGGAGGTGGGGGGGGGGGGGGATGGGGGGGTAGTGGGATTGATTTGGAAAAGCTCTTTTCAAAGAGCCGACACAGACCAGATGGGTGGAATGGCCTCCTTCTGTGCTGTACATATAATGCTATGACTCTATGAAGGTGTGCAATGCCAACAGCAAACGCTGGACGGCGCCCTTGCTCTCATAACTCTTTGACTGGAACCCAAATTCAAACTAAAGGTGTCACCACAGCGCCGCCTCCTGGCAGCATCAAGTAACTGCAGCAGCAGAGACAAACCTGATTCAGGCAGAGATGGTTTAGACAGTGGTTTAGACAGTGGTTCTCAACCCTATTCAGTAATCTACCCCTTGTTCATTTTCAACATTATGGTGTACCCCCCACCCAACCCCACCCACACATATCACCCCCACTCATTCCACTTTCTTTTTTTGACCAAGCTTTTCTTACATAAGAAAATAACTAGCAACATACAAAACCAGGGGAATAACAATTAAATATACAATTTATAAAATGCTAAATAGGAGAGCTAAATAAATCAATGTACCGCCACCTGTACCCCCTGGAAGTTATTTTTTACCCCCTGGGGTACATGTACCCTGGTTGAGAATCGCTGCTATAGACTGAGAATAATAATAATAATCTTTCCATTTGATGTAGCACCTTATCACGTCTTCTGGACTGTGTCTCAAAGCGCTTCATAGAACATACTGTAAAGTGAATTGACTGTATATTTGTGGGCGAAATGAAGCGACCAATTTGTATTTTTGTTTTCTTGAGGGTTTGTCTTATTATCAGATATGTGGAGTAAGGAAACTTGTCCGAGGTTTCGTCCCTGCTGAGGAATCCTGCCCAGGTCTCTCACTTCTGAGTGTTCTGTGCAGAAATAGGCAACACGGGGACTCTTGTGTCTCATTGATACAGGATCCACTTGGAATATCAGTGAGAAAGTGACTGCTCGTTTACATTCCAACCCAAACTGCGGCAACCTGAACCTTTACTAAATAATAATTAAATGAATCACCCTCCCTCCCACTCACCCACCCACACTTCACAGAGCAGGGTGCACTTTATGGATTGATCTCTCTGTTCCCTGAGCAGGCCAGACCCTGTGATGCTCTTATTTCTGTTGCAGGAGAGAGGTTGGCGACACGATGTTGGCTGTGATGGTGGCAGTGCTGCCCCTACTGTGCCTGACTCAGTGTCGGGAGCAAAACGGTGCTTTTTACTTCAATGGGAACGGCAACGGAGAGTGTGAGTATTGGGAGGGTTTGAGTCTCTAGAGTAACGTAGGAACCAACTCCTCTGCCCCAGCCCAGCTCCCCCCAGCCTCACACACACCTGCTGCCCACAATGGGATGCCTCACCTCTCTCTCTCTCTCTCTCTCTCTCTCTCTCTCACTGCTCTGAGGCCTCAACATGGCTGTGTGAGAGTGTTCTGTTGTGTGTCTGATGTAAAGACCTTCCCTTGTGGCAGCTCTAGCGGGCGGGGGTGTGGCCAGCTGTCTGGGGTACGGGACAGAGGGACGTCAGAAAGACTCATCACCCTGTCCTTCACCTTAACCCTGGGGGCAACAAGGCCAATTGTGTTGACTGTTCCTGTTGCCCCGGCTGACAGCAAGCCTCGGGATTGGAGCTGGGAGGTGCTCTGTGGGTGTGTTACTCAGTTCCTCCCCCCCACTCCTTCCCTCCGCCCACGCGCCCACCCACAGCGAATATCCATCTTGAGGACATTAACCTTAATCGCGCGAGTGAGGAGATTGGGTATTGAGTGTGTGTTTGTGACCCTCAGATTTTAACGGGGTGAAACTATATATCGAGGCCCCGAGGGACAGGATCTTCGCTTACCGGGGCGAGAACGTGACCCTGACCTGTCGCTATCACTACCAGCCCGAGCTCAACTCCACCCGCAAAGTGCGAGTCAAGTGGACCAAACTCAACCTGGACTTCTCCAAGGAGAGCGACGTGATGGTGGCCATCGGCCTGAGGCACCGCAGCTTCGGGGAGTTTAAGGGCCGAGCGTTCCTGAGGCAGAGGCAGCCGAGGGAGGTCTCCCTGGTGATCACCGATGTCAGGCTGGAGGATTACGGCAAGTACAAGTGCGAGGTCATCGATGGCCTGGAGGACGAGAGCAGTATCGTGGAGCTGGAGTTACGAGGTAAGTGGCAGAGAGGGGAGGGTGATCACTCGCGAGGGAGAGGGAGAGGGCGAGGGAGGGGAACCATTATTTTAGGTCTCTTGCATTTGTTTCATCCACAATATTATCGACTGTATGTACAGTGTTTTAAGTATATCAAGACATGATAAAGCACTACATATATATCGAATGCAAGGATTATTAATATTTTGGGATTGCACTACGGGTACCTCCCTGATTTACAATCAGGCACTGGCTGCTTTCCTGAGAAATGTCACCCAAATGGAAACCACGTAAATTGAAACGCGGTCTCCCAAGCTTGTCTCCCATTGTATAACCCGTATATACACTACACTATGTATTGCGCATGCGCAAAACAGATGCACCAGATTTTTTTTGCTGTTAAAACGAAACCAAATGTCGTGTATCGATAAAAAGGTGTTTAAAAAAAAAACTGATGTCCTTAAATCAAAACCGTGTAAATAGAAATGTCTTAAATCGAGGGATATACCTGGGTATAGTTTGGGACATTAAAAAGCAAATCCTCACGTCAGTATTCGCGTCCCTCGTGCCTTCCCAGGCGTGGTCTTCCCCTACCAGCCCAGCCACGGCCGTTACCAATTGAATTTCCACGACGCCAAGCGGGCGTGCGAGCAGCAGGATGCTATGGTGGCCTCCTTCGAGCAGCTGTTCCAGGCCTGGGAGGAGGGGCTGGATTGGTGTAACGCGGGTTGGCTGTCTGACGGCTCGGTGCAGTATCCCATCACCGCGTCCAGGGAACCCTGCGGAGGCAAAGACATGTCGCCCGGCGTCAGGAGCTACGGGCAACGGCACAAAGACCTGCACCGATTCGATGTCTTCTGCTTCGCTTCCACTCTGAAAGGTGAGGTTGATGTGAGGGGAGGCGAGATGGGGCTGGGCTGGGTTGGGAAGGAGGAGACATTGATTGTTAAATCAATCTTTTCAGGGCCCAAGTCCCCGCTCTCTCCCCCCCCCCCCCCCACCCCCACCCACCCCTCACACTCTCTGTTCTCGATCCTCAATCCTCCAGCTCTGTAACTCTCTCCTGCCGATTCCTGCCAATTGACTCCTCTCCTCCTATCCCCATCCGTCCTTAAAGGCCATGTCTCTGACCGACCTCTGGTCAGCTCCTGACCCTGTCTGTGTGAATCCGTTTCTCCCAGCCCCTCCATCCCACCACCACCAACAACAACCAAATTACATTTACAGAGAGCCTTTCACGTCAGGAGGACGTCCCAAGGCCCTGGACTCGGGAACAACTTGGGACTGGAATAACACTGAGCGTTTGGTGACCTCTCTATCTCTCTCTCTCTCTCTCTCTCTCTGTCTCTCTCTGTGTCTCAGGGAAGCTGTATCTGCTGCAGAAGCCGGGGGGGTTGAGTTTCCCCGAGGCAGTGAGGATGTGTCAGGAGGATGGTGGGCAGGTTGCCACGGTGGGACAGCTGTTCGCTGCCTGGAAGTTCCTGAGTTTTGACCGTTGCCAGGCGGGTTGGCTGTCGGATGGCAGCGCCCGTTACCCCATCGCCTTCCCCCGGCTCCACTGTGGGCCCCCGGAGCCCGGGGTCCGCAGCTTCGGTTTCCCGAGGAAGGAGCACAGAGGCTTTGCCGTTTACTGCCACAAGACCAGCTAAAGGGGACCAGCTGAAGCCCCCCCCCCCACTCTCCCCCCCACCCCACCCCCCTCCCCCTCCCCCGACTCTCCTCGAGCGCACGCGGGTCACACGTGGAAACAAATTATTATTTTTTAAAGGTTTAAAATAAATTCCCGTCTGTCCCCCGTTTCCCCCCCCCCCCCCCTCTCCCTGCCCCCCCTCTCCCCCCCCCCCCCCCCCCACCCCTCCTGGTGTAGTGGAGAGCAGAGTCCTGCCCTCGTCTCTCATCTTCCCCCCCTCCCCCCCCCCACCCCAAACTCCCTAACCCCAACCCTCTCCCTGCCTGTCACGCTCCCTCCCTTCCTCCCCTCCTCTCCCACCTTCCCCCCTCCCCTCCCCTCCCCCACCTCACTTACCCTCAGGGCAGGCCTTGGCAAACTTGGGCCAAATTTTAAAATAAAGTTTGAAGATGAGTTACACAGTGGGCGGTGATCAGACGCTGGTCATTCCTCTCTCTCGATCGGCAGCTTCACTGATCTCTGTGTGACTGGTTACTGTTTATTTCTGTCTCTCTCCACATTGTATATTTTTTATTAACGTTACTGTTTAGAAAAGAGTCTGCTGCCTGATTGAGAAACCAGGATTGAGTCTGGGTGAGCTTTACAGTGCCTTATACCTGTACTATGTCGAGGTAATCACTGCCAACTGTACTGGAGTGACTGTTTTGTATGTTTATTTGCTCTTTTAAACCCATTTGGTTTTGGTCTGAGGCCAGTTAGCTCACCTGTCCGGTTACTGATGCAGGTGGGGAGCGGTGGTGGTGGGGGGGGGGGGGTGTCGTGGCTTTTGATGAGATCCGTTCCCCCCCCCACCCCCCACCCCCACGCAGGTTCGGGATAAGAGTTGATGCTCTAACATTAATCTCCTTTGGCTGGTGTGAGTGGGACGTTGATCCCTGCCGCACCTATCGAGGATTTAAGATGTTTTTCTTGATGCTGAGACATTGACCTTTCAACTGCGGCCAATTGTTCTTTAAACCAAAGACCCGACACTCGTTCCTCCTTCGCTCTAATGTCAGGTCCAGTGTCGTGTGTTTATATCTGATCCACTCGGTTAAAACTGGCCTTAAGGGGAGCAAACATACAGAAAATAAGAGGTTTACAAAATATAAAATGACTAGTTAATGGGATGGAGAGAGAGAGAGAGAGGGGATGGGATGGGATAGGTTAGAGTTGGATGGATTGGGGGTGACTTCCAGTGACTGCGCAGGAAGATAAAGAGGCAATGTGGCAATGTGTTACTGCTTTCTAAAGGATGATAAAAGGGTTGACTTCTAATGTGATGGAAATGCTCATAAAATGGCAGGTTTCCCTCAAATTGAGCCCAAAAGAATCCAGATCATTACTTCTACAGATTGTTACAAATAAACGTTGACTTGTATGTACTTGTGTGAACTGCGTCCAGTGTGAGTTGAGTTGGGGTCAGCAATGAATAGCCACACACATGTCCCGCCATGTGGGGGTGGGAGGTGGGGGGGGGGGGGGGGGCGGGGTGGTTGGGGTGCAGGGATGGGAGGGTTCATGGGTTAATGGGAATACAGGAAAGATACCGAGCCACAAGATACAAGACCCATTGCCACATTTGCAGTTACGATGCCTCGACTCTCGCTCCATGGTTGTGTTTTGTTGAGCTCTGTGTCTGGCGTCTGTTCGGGGTGATGGGTGGTGGGGGGGTTTAGTGCTCGCTTGCCCTTGTCTGAGCTGGGTGCCCTCTGCTGTGGTCTCTTCAGCAGATGGATGGGCTTGTAGCTTGGCTGCCATCATTGTAACCCTCTCACCTTCCTCAGTGGCCTGAACCTGGGCTGCGTAGGCAAAGGGCGCCACCTGGTGGTCCACCCGAGAGCTGACGCGTGAGTTGCTGTGAGTGAATGGCGTCCGGTGGATGGGTGAGTCCATTGCCAGCCTAGTCCAGTGTTTGCCTCCACCGCGGTGGTGTTAAACACGTTAACCAGCCCTGCGTTAATGCCGGTTTCAATGAACACGACTATTTGTGTGGGGGAAACGCTGCTGTGCGCAATTGGCTGCCGCGTTTCGCCCACAAATATATATATATAATCAGTCAATTCACTTTACAGTACATTTCTGTGAGCGCTTCGAGACGTCGATAAGACCTGAAAAGCCGTTCTATCAAATGCAAAGATTATTATTATTATTATGACCAGAAAGGGGGGTATTTAATGGCACAGATAACAACAACCACTCCAGTGAGAGACACAGTGAAGAGAACAAGAACGACTTGCTGCACGATTCAGTGAAGTGTCTCAGAGCACTTAGGAAAAAAACTGCATTGCAAAACACAGCCCACAGTTTTTCAAAGTGGGGAGGATGGGTGGGGGGGTGGGGGGGGTGGGTGGATGAACAGAAATTCCAGACTAACGCAGCTAGGCTAATGAAGATCCTTTGGCAGCAAGATAAAGTAGAAAATTATATCTGTAGGTCCCAATGAAGGTGGATAATCTGAGGACAGATCTACAGTGTTACGCAGGAAAATAACCGGTGGACAGGTTCGGGCTGTTTTTCTGTTAAATTCTCGGTTAACCAACCAGCACGTGACAGAAACCGCTAACTCGCTCTTTCCCCCCTCGTTCAATCCTCTGGTTTGAAGTAACTGACCAGGATACAATGACACCTTTCAGCGCTGCTTCTAACGCCTTATCACCACACAAGCCCTCTGTGTAGTGTTGTCTGCACAGCTAACAGGCAAACACAGAACTGCTAATTTACCTTCGTTTATTCCACTGAAATTAGCCAACTCCTAGTTTGTCTCCAAAGAATCTGAAGCCAACAACAACAACTTGCATTTACTGTATGTAGCCACCCCCCCCCCCCCCCCCCTGCCCCTTCAAGCAGCGTGGCTCCCTTCGCTTCAGTCAAGCGCCTCAGAGGCCTGACAGTGGGGGACGGTGATGGGGCCTAAGACCTGAGGAGGAGGAGGAGGAGGGAGGGAGGAGGAGGTGACCACAGGCACAGTCGAAGAAGAGGAAGATTTTTCAGGTGTGATCTGAAGAAAAGGGGAAGGTGGGGGGGGTTGGGCGGAGGGTGGGGGAGGGGGGGGTGAGAAACCGTGTCACCTGATGGCAGACATTTTTTTTTCTGGTCGGACTTGGGAACTTGTGGTCGAAAGCATTAGAAAGATGGCTCTCTGTGAGAGAACCTGTTACCTTCCAAACTCAGCTGCACAGTAATCTACAATTCCTTTTCCAGCATCAAATATTGTAATAATTATCCTTGCATTTGATACAGCGACCGTTCTCCCATCATCAGGATGTCTCAAAGCGCTTCACTGGATGTACTGTAAAGTGGACTACGTATGTGGTAAATGCATTAAAAGAAGGAAGCTTAGTCTAACTGGTGTTCGCCGTAAAGAACTTTCAGATGATCCCGGGGGCCACAGTGATGGTTAGTTTATTGTATACAATTCACTTTTTGCAGAAATAGAACTCTGTTCTTGTCTTTAATACATAACCATGCTTCAATTAAACTCTTTCCCGCAGCAACGATCATGGCCACAAATGTTACAGGTACAGAGTCTGGAATCATCCTCTAACGCAGGCCGTACAGACAATCCCTCCACAGCAAAATAACAGTTCAACAAAATGATGGATATTTCGCTTTGCTCCGTTAGGATTTTATCTGTACAAATAACCGCAGATTAGGTTTGTAAAGGAAACACGCATTTACTCCAAAATTTGCCTTAAAACATGCCTTGGGAGAACAGTTGACATTTAACTGTTAAAATTTGTATCTGACGTTGCCGGGCGTTTAACTAGTTAATCCTGTCATTCACAAAGTGAATGGGGTGACTTGACTCTCCACCTCCCCCTCCACCTACCAAGCCCCCTCCCGCCCTCATGGCAAGTTAGCGAATGTTTCATAAACAAGTCGCTCATGATAAGTCTACGATACAAAACGCTGCATTTTCACCCCCCTGACCCATTTATTACATTTACAAATAGACTGAACTTGTGGCCTAGTGTGCAAAGCTATGGAGGCCACAGGGACCAGTTCAAGGGCAATGGGGGAAACTTACAAGAGTTTCTGGGCCCATCCAAGATAAACATGAACGCAGAAGGTTTGATACTAGTCTCCAGATATCATCTTATTCTATTCTAAACTTGCAGTGAATGCAAACAGCTCTCCCCCAGGCTACGGTAAGCCATCTGATAGCCCGAGCACACTGAGGTTATAGCAATTCCTTTGTACAGATTACACTTTTACTCTGTTTTGTTTTTACTCTTGCATTCACTGCAAGTTTAGAATAGAATAAGATGATATCTGGAGACTAGTATCAAGTTTGAAATGTGACAGCTTCACGGGGGATTAGCTGAGAACGGAAGTGAACTCTAGGACCCACAATCCGTGTCCTGGAGACTTGCTGCCGTGATCAGCAGGACTATGTCAGCTAGTCCTCCTGGACCAGAAGCATTGTTGATTAAACTCCAATCAATGGTACCTTGTTAGGCCATGAATTCTATGACGTATCCCATTGACCCCATTATTCTTAAGGTGTGGGATTCGGGCCTGACACATTCCTTCACAATCCAGACTCATTGTGTCTGCACCTATCATTGAGTACATCTCGGTTCTAACTCCGACCACATTAACTTGTTTCAGATCCGCAGGCTGGGTCTCACTGGCAAGGAATCAATATTGGGGTTTAGAAGCGACGTTCGATTGGGGCGATTGGCTAGATAATTGGCGACGATTAAAGCAGCAAAAGTTTCAGGAATGTTGGGAGAAGATTCACATCTTTACGGTGAGGGAAACACAATGGTTTTTAATTTGGCCCATTGTTTCTGTGATCCTCACGATGAGGGATGTACGGCATATTCCCATTTTAGATTTCCCTGATTGAAAATTAGCAGGCGGGTAAAATCTGTTGGATGACAGACAGTCAGACAGACAGAATCTACACCAACCAAGCTCTGGAGCAGGGGGGGTAAATTCAATCCCAGTCAAAATAAAACCTTGATGGTTCCAGATATCTGCGTATAGCGACATCCCACCAAGCCACAAACATGAATGAAATATCGAAGGAGATTCAGGGAAATATCAGCAATTGGCTTTTTGAGCAAAGTGGGTCCAAATATACACACAGAGAGATTCACAGCTGCAGTTGAATGAGATTTTCCCCTTTCAAAATAAAGAAATTCCTCTTGGTTTTAAAAGTACAGGTTTATAAGTAAATCTTGGCTCCAGAAAGCAGGAGCCATCTCACATTCATACATTTTCTTTGAAAAGAATGTAAACTATATCATTGTTTTCTATAAAATACGTTTACATTTTCAGTCGTCTTTTTAAATTGTCTAAAATTTATTGAAAGTATAATTCAAATGTATTAACATAATTGCAAACTTTTCGTACCTTGCACTCAGTTCCGCTTGACACACACTCGTTCTCGCTCTCTCCGCATTCAGCCACACGATAACACATGCACACGGACACATTCACTCTTTCAAATAATCATTAAAGCTGTTTCCCTACTAAGAATAAAATATAAGGGTTCATATTTTATTTTGACATGTCTCAGGATGCTTTGGTTGGAGCGAGTTTGCATTTTGTTCTGATAAGAATAGGTGTCCGTTTGGCTTGGTCCTCAATGTTTCAATGGTTTCTATACAACACAGATTGTGGAAGACCTTGACAATGGCCTTGATAATTGGTTAGCTAGCTATACCCTCAAACATAAAGCCTGCCCAAACATCATGCACTGCACGATCCTGGGTTAGGAGTGTCGGAGGATCCATTGTGTGGCTGGGGTGGTGGGGGAAATCACAGGAGGGAAGAGACCATTTTTGTTTCGTTGCAATTTTCTTTTTAAAAAATATAAATCTGTGATTGTTGCTGCTTCTCGATGTTTTGTGTATTGATATATCTGTATATTCCAGCATTGTTTAAACTAGGTTGATGTTACCTTTGTAAGCAGTGTGGAGATAGTAGGTGGGTTGGATCCAGCTTTTATGACTTTACATCAGTGTAGCGTAATGGAAACAATATCTTCAGCACCTTACCACAAAGGCTTAGTGAGGGCTGAGTGATGCCCAGAGTATAAACCTCGATTGAAATTTGAAAAATAAGAAAAAGGCGTTAGATTTATGGCTGCTTTGGGCATTTTATATATTGGTTTAGGTTTTTGTTTTGGTGGTGGGGGTGAGTCATTAAAATCAAATCTTTCATCTGACAAATTAATCTTTGTTAATATAAATGTTCTGGAATAGAATTCTATCCTTTTTTTTTCTCTCTCTCTCCTTCAACTTAAGGCTCAGCGCTGTGTAGGACCCCCGGGTCAGGCTGCACCTGCGGCCTGCTCGCGTCGCTCCTCCTTTGAGGTCGGCGATTATACGTAAAGACTGTAAAAGGAAACAGAAAGTTGGAAAGAGTGGGGTTTTTTTAAATATAGGAACAAGTCACAAAGTGTTATTCTATATGAAAGCGTTTACTTATTCAAGTCCGAGTGTTCCACTCCCCCTTTTCCCCCCTTGTATCCTTCAGGCCCCAGATTAAACCTCCTCCCTCCAGTGACTGTTCTGTGCGTGTATGGACAGAGCTATCAGCCGGCTATTTGGCTACGAGGGATGGGTGCAATTATGGCCAACCAAATAGGATCTCTATTTGTGGGGGGGAAGGGAGGACGTCGATATTTCCCAATTTGTAGGCTTAAAGCCACTTCAAATTGCGGTGGAATGTTGGAAACCATTCTTGAATTTAGGTGTAATTTAGAAGCTGATTTTCCAGTTCCCTTTTGGCCATAATGAATGAATTTTAAGATATTAAGACAGAAAATGAATTTTAAGGTATTTTTTCCCCCAAAAGTTCTGTACAATCTTTACAATTCGGAAAATGGGGTTAAGCCTGATAATATTGTAGGGTGTGAATAGAACCTTTCAATATAGTATCTCCTTATAACTTGAGTTATATATATTGAGCTTATAACGTGAGTCTACTGGTAATTAACCGGAAGCACACCACAGCAATTCCATAGCTAGCTACCTGGCTTCTTGCATTAAAAATGTTATCTGTAAAATGCAACCTGTCACCACAGCTAATGTCATTTACTGACCACGCGCTCAGGAAGTGCCACCACCATCATTGCTCTTCTATCTCCAAGTGTATGTGTCCACCTCATCTCAGAGTGAAGCCAGGAATATCAAATGTTCCTGCCTGAAGGAGATTGAATTTGAAGGAGGTGGAGACAACCCGGAATAATGGAGGAGGGAAGAGAGCTTTACTTACTGTCTATGCACGTAATCTTTGGCTGGTCCCACTGTCCGTCTGACTGACATCTGATAATGGGAATATGTCGTTGTAGGAACCCATCATTACATTGGTACCGTACTAAGGAGCCAATTTCAAAATGATCCTTCTTTTTTCCCAGACTACTGGTATTTTCTATTACCGGAGGTGGCCCACAAGCAACTGATGAATGAAATAAGAAACTAACAATTAAAAATTCACAAAGATATGATATCTTACTGAGGGAAGTGGGTTAGTGTGTCCTGGGTTAAGAGTGCGGTGGTATAGAGTTGGTATTGGGGTGTGTGTTGGGTTGGGTGATGGGGTTGGGATTAGGGTTGGTTAACCAGATTTCCCAATGATCAATATTATTCACAGATTATTGATCTCTCACCTGTTCCTTTCTTGCACGTGTAAGGCAGGTGATAATTACAAGGTACATCGTTCCATTGACCATTTTCATGCCAAATCATAACCACACAATCTTCTCCGGTGCTAAAGAAACTGTCGGGCTGGTTGGGACGCCAGTTTTCATACAGCTAGGTGAGAAAAGATCAGAGTTTAAATCATGAGATAACTCTACAACTCTACTCCTTGGCATGTTGGCAGCAATAACAAAGTCTGGTTGAAGAGTCTTGTCAATCTCTTGGATGTTGGCCGTTGTTGGGAATCTAAAACAGTGGAGACAAATTGTACTGAGACTCGATGACAGAAAGGTCACAGGCTTCCCAGAGCCTCCCAATGCCTGAACCGACAACTATGTAGTTTAGAATTCAAGTGTCTTCAAGGTCCATCTCTTGTGAGGTTTTGTGTAAAGAATACATTTGTGCTTGGGGATGGGGGTTGAGATGGACCATTGCGAATTGCCAAGGAGTTTTCTCAGCCCAGAAAAAGGATGAATGTTGGGAGTGTCATTCATCCAAACATCATACGATTTATTTAGGATTGATTTCATTAACACATCTTTGTATTCTGGTTTCATCCTTGGCTAACTAGTTCAAGGCGAATCACATTTACGTTTGAAAAGAGGTAGCAAACATTGCGAAGAAAGAGATGTTTAGGCCAAAAACTCACCAGCGGAGTGGCATCCGACCAATGGAAATCTCCTTCTATTGTCTTGTCATTCAGACCAATCCATTGGTAATCTTGTGCATTGCCTGCACACAAAGACAGTGTCAATATCATTCTCAGCACTGGTCCAGCACAAAAAGACAGCATCAAAATCAGACCAAGTATGGCTGTGACTCCTGCTTCCACCCACCCCACAGTTTGTTGAGACACAATTTATTTTTTAACACTTAAAACAGGTAGCATGCTGGCAGGATAGATAGGGCGACTGTACCCCAACATCATTCAGAAGAGGATGGGAAAGTCAGGAGAAATATAGCCAAATATATTTGTTCTAGGCCTATTTGGGTTTAGGAATGATACATGTACCACATTAGACAATTGCTTCTGGGTTGTATTATAAATGGTTATCAGAAATATAACTTTGCGGGGTCAGCGTTTATTGCCTATCTCTTGTCGCGCTAAAACAGTCAAGGTTAGGATTGAAATGCCTGTTCTCCTTGAGGCACTCGTGCGCTTGTAGACATATTGTAAGGGAACCCTTGAGTTTTGAACCCAGTGGCAATTCAACAATTGCCATGTGTAAAATATTTTTATTTGCCCCCAGTATTTATTTGTTTCTGGAAGTCTGGTTTTTCACCTCAGAGCTGATTCAATCCATGAAGAATTTTTACAATTTTCAGACTTAATTTATGCCAGGTCTCCCTGAACAGATCTCCCTGGCCAAGGTCGATGGCTCATCAATAGGATTTGGAGGTTGCACATGTCTCCGCCATCAGCCACACGCCATCGAATGCCACTAAACGGATTGGACAGCACTCAGCACGTCAAGCAGAGAGCTGTTTGGTCACTGTTCATGTTAAGGTTGGACAGATGGACGAATTGGATGGCTGTGACTCAGCATGGCCTCTACTTTAGCAGCAAGACTCACCGTTGACAAACTCTTGTTCCTCATTGGAAACAATGCTGGCGAGATGAGCTTTGTGTTCTCGACACTGGTGCTCCGCGTCCTCCCAGGTCTGTCGGTCACTGAAGTGCCGGTAACAATGACTCTCAAACTTCTTCCAACCGATCTCGCACGTCTCCACATCTAGCATGAAGAAACAGAGCTTATACTTATAGAACAGGTTGCAACACTTGTCCAGTCTGGAACTCAAGATTGGAGCCCCCTGGAGTGCCTATGTGTGACTCCAACGTGACTTGAATTCACGTTTATAAAATTCCTTCAACAACAACAACGTTACGTGCTGGGACAAAACAAAAATCATCATATATTAAAACACATCCCGAACAATCAGGGTCAATCTTTCATCCTGGACAGAAATAACTAGTTTCAGTTCCATCCCATCATCTGCTTCCCTGCACACCTGTAAGGTTTAGTGATTGAAGTTTAGTTTGGGATTATAGTTGGCAGGACGAGAACATTACGGTGCTATTTTACATATATATATATGTATACAGTACTTCCTTTCAAGCTATAGTCCTGGTTCATGTATAGGAATGGTCAGGCGCACTTCATGTTGGACAAACAGACGCAAATGCAAGCGCCATAGTTTCCCTGGTGTGGTAGGAGCCGGGTGGGATCAGGCTGGTGTGGATGGAGATGGTGGAGTGAATATGAACTTGAGAGTAAAATCCTAACCTGTGGGGGAACTTAGTGTGAGGGAGATGGAGTGGTGAACCAGAGTGTTGTGAGGGGTTATGTGTATGTGGGAGGTGGGGGTGGAATGTGGCTAGGTGTGTTTATGTGTGTGTGTTTGGTGTAGGGGTTGGTGCGGGTATGTGTATGTGTGCTGAGGTATGTTTTTGTATATGGGGTTCCTGTTGGGGGTACAGTATATGTGGCGTGCGTTGTGTATGTATGGGGTGTTGGGGTATGTGAGGTGTTGGGATATGTGTGTATGTGTGGGGAGTTGAGGTATGTGTACACGTGAGGTGTATGTATGTGGGGGGGGGGGGGGGGGGGTGTTGAGGCTGGGGGGAGTCCAGGCGGCCATGACTGCAGCACTGAAGTCCATCTCTGAGCAACACCAACAAGCTAATGGAAAAGCCTGAAATTAATAAAGAGTGAAAGGTTTTCTCTGAAGATCACGTTTTTGATCACATTTTGTGGAAATCGCTCAGTCATAATAGCAGCGCATCTCATCACCAGCCACCCATACTCTAGGGCTGAAGCTACACCTTTGGCAATGGCAGAGATGGTCCCAGCAAATCACCAGCTGAAGGAGTCTTCCCTGGATCTATACGCGAGGAACAAGACTGTAGCTAATACATCACCTGGCATCAAAACAATAACACAGCCACAAAAACGTACAGCACAGAAGGAAGTCATTCAGCTCACCAAATTTTTGCTGAATCTTTGAAAGAACAATAAACTAGATAGTCAGGTTTCTGTCGCTTCCACATTAATATTAATAGGCAGTTATGCAGGTGGTTTCTCTATGCAAGAGCATAAGAGAGGCACTATATCTCAAGAAAAAATTGAAACCTTGTTATTGCCTTGTCTGGATCCAAAAAAGACTCTTAACGGTCAGAGTGATCTGGTACAAATGAGCCTGTGGTCCTTAAAGTCCAGGCAAAAGAATGATTCCAGACTGGCTGTTCAACGGCAACAAAATTACGCTTGTATAGCTCCTTCCATATCAGGAGGACTTTCCAAAGCTCTGGACAGTCATGGTTTCAGACCTGAGCTGAGGAGGATGGGGATGGGGAGGGTGGAGGGAAAGGTCTGGCGAGGATGGGGGAGATGGAGTCACGGAGCTTGGAGCGGTTGAGGACGCGGGCCGCGGAGATCTGGATTATCTGCAGGCGATGGAGGGAGGAATTGGGAAAGTTCACAATCTATTACTATGATAAATAATTATAATTCTTGGATTTGATATCGTGCCTTATTACAATATGTGAAACAAAGGCACTTCACAGAGTTTTTCTGGGTGAACATTGTACAACAATGTCCCTCAAATCACCTTGAGGTTAACGACTCTTTTCTTTTTAATCAGGGAGATTGTTGGCCAAGACACCAGGAGAAATTACCTTCTCTTTTTGTACAGGATATCTAAGGCCCAACTAAATAAGCAGACAAAACCTTGGTTTAATGTCTCATTTAACAGAAGATACCTTAGACAATGCAGTGCGCCCTGCAAACTACAACCTGAGAATAAAGGACAAGTTTAGTTTAAGGTACGGTTGTGAGATCCAGAGTGTGTGTTGCCCACCCTAAACTGGGCTGCTGTTTTGTTAGCGGTTAGTAAAATTAGCTGAAGCCACCTTCTCGTACCAATTTCACAGAGGTTCCCTCCATAGCTGGGTAGGCACAAGCATTTGAATGAGTCGTTGCCATCGATGCAGGTAGCTCCATTCAGACAAGGGCTCGAGTGGCACTCATCAATCTCTGCAAGAAATCAAGTTTCCGCCATTAGGATTCCAAGCAGAGAATTCTTTGACTAGGGCGAGTGTTGGAGGAGGAGGAGGGAGAAGAGGCCCTTTCTGTATTTATTCTGGAGGTATCCATATAGTGCTGCATTTCACTGGTTGCTGTTGGTTTGTAAAGGCATGTAACCAGACTCTCCCTGAGTTAACCTCTTGGGGCTAACCGATCATTATAGCTATAATTTACGACTTGATTTAATAGTAAATTGTTGTAATTGGAACTGGTCATTTTTACAACCCACCCATTTGCTAACTTTCCCCCTTTTTGTTATTTCCCGTTTTGGTACCAAACTAGCCGGTGTCTTTCGGATTGTCAGCTCTAACTATCTACATTCTCACTATGATTCCCCCCCATAATGTGCACCTCCAGAATTACATCTGCTCTGTTGAAACCATTCATGATATGGATTGGAATCGATGTTGTTTATATTTACTGCAAACATTTGCAAGGAGGTCGCAAGGAGAATAATTACAGAACCAGACCATTTGGCCACCTAGTCTAATTCTACTTTACTGCTCCCTCCTCTTATCCATTAATGGCCTTCCTCCATCTCTCTATCTCTCCCGACGTGAAAGGCACTTTACAAATATAATTTTGTTGTTGCCTCTTAAATCCATTTGTGTGATTACCCTGATAATTCCCACAAAACCATATGTTAAAAATTGTTAAATGGGACTTCTGTATTTACCGTTCATTTCCCATTATTAAGCCTGTACTGCTGGTATGTGTGTGTATGTTTTTTCCCCCCATAGCAAACAAATTGTTTGTAAAAGCCTTATTAATCCCCTTATATATATATTTTTTTTTAAACAGGTTGGTTTAAGTTAAAAAATGACTACTTTTAGCTTGAAGTCCTCTGAAAACCAGGCAATAAAACAATGTCCACTACACTAAAGAACAGGCTGTCAGAATGCCGGCATTCTCATCCCCGCTAGTTAAGTCGCCTTGCCTTACTCGCACCCTTTAAGCAAAAGTATTTCTAACATGCATTATTTCATCAGCAGCAGTACACATGTTTCAAAATGGAAACCCACAAAACCAGAACAATATATAAGGGCTCTCTCCTCGTCATTAGTACCCAATTGGAAGGACATTGTTAATCTGTTTTGGAAGAGTGTAGAAAAAAAGGAAGATATATGGCCAAAGCATTTTAGCAATAAAATGGCAGCTAGAATGCTTAGTGATGTGTGAGCTCCGGCTTTGGGTGTGAGAAAGCAACAATTAAAGCACAGCAAGATAACTTTGTGAAAGATAAGGCTACTACAAGTTGTTTTCCCACACATGTATAAAGGAGCTCCGAAACAAAGGCATCATCTGGAAACAAGGTAGTGAATGGCAATGAGCGAAATAATGGATTTATCTTCCTAATCTCCACCTTCGCCAATGGAACCTGGATGAAACAATTCTCTTGGCATTTTTTTTTGTTACTAATGATCAACACATGTTTTCTTCTTTCAATTGATATATATATGTTTGTTTGGTATTTATGTTTGATCATAAAAAGGCATTTGCTAACCTAGCAACCAATTAGCATTAAATATATCACTGGATGTAAAAAGCAGAAAAGATACATCAATTCTACCAAAGAGAATTTGGTACATCCTCTACACTGCTAGCCAAATGTTCTCATTCTAAGCCGAGTTCTTTGGGCATTACTGCAGTCATTTGTTTAGCTTCTTATTGTGGTTAAAAAGGACAGAATATTCACAAAATAAACAATGTTGGCCTATTTGTTGGTTTGGGCAAATTATTTTACACAGGGAATTCACAAGTCTAAAAAGTGCTTTGCAGGATACATGGCAAAGTGTAATGACTGTAAATTTCTAGATGATTTCCCTAATGTGTTGAAAGTTTCATCTTTTTGCATTCTCCACTGGGTTTTGAGGCAGAGTTGATGGCCTTGCAGTGAAGATTCCTAGCCAAGAAAAGCCAGCACCAATCCAACGTACAACATTAGAGTGAGTAAATTGCAATAAGACTTGCACATAATTGATGTAAAGTGTTGCTGCAATGGGATAAAATACCATCTATTACAGAGCGAAGTTCCTAATTATAAATACATATTCACTATATATTTGGTTTCCTGTTCAGGCAATACTGACAGAAACATTCTATTACAGACACATCTCATTACAAGAAAGTTTTCATGTAATGATCCTGTACGTACTAATCTGTAGAAGGAGCGGGTATTGACACAACTAAATTGCTGAAAGTCAGTTGAAATGCATGCAGGATATAATGACTGTAATATCAAGTGGTGAATTTAAATTGATGCAATCGACATTAATAGCCACTAGTAAACAGAGGACAAGTTATTGATTCCATTAGCAGTGTGGTACCATCATGGAGTCCGGGAGCTCAGTGATTAGAGCGCTCGCCTCGCAAGTAAGAGACCTTGGTTCGATTGGCAGCAGGGCAAGCTTCCTTACCTCACATGCCTGATAATAATCACTCAAGAAAAAAAAGCAATAATAAATTGGCCACTTCAATCCACAACTGTTTGTGAGAGGGACACTGCTGTGTGCATTTTTGCTGCCACGTTTCACCCATAAATGCACAGTCAATTCACTTTACAGTATATTCTATGAAGCGCTTTGAGACATCTAGAATATGTGAAAAGCTCTGTATCAATGCAAGGATTATGATTTTTATAATATTATCCAATTATAGCATTCACAAAAACAAGGCAAACATGCATTTTGTATTGTACAACTGAGGTGGGAGAATTGCAAGTGGTCTTTCAGTAATTTGAGATTTATGTGGCCATTTACTTGTGAAGGTACTATTCCAACCTGTGACTATATTGGCCCAATCTGTAAACAAATTGGTTAATCAGGAAAATACTCAATCTAACACTACAGACTTGTCTGAAGTTGAAGGCACCAATACATACCTGTTCTTTCTTGTCTATCACACTGTATAGATTTCTCTCCTTACATCAGGTCAATATTGTACAGTACTTTTATATTTACTTGGAGTAGATTTACAGTTCTGGAATATACTGGCAAGAATTATTTGTTCCCTTTGTAGCTTGTATGGAGTTTTATAAATGATACCCCTTATATCATAAGTTCATACGTGCCTACATTATTTATGCACTTGAATATTTCACTGTAGAAGATGCAGTTTCCAGTTGTATTGCATTGAATGGCCTTTGTTCCAATGTTGAACGCACTAACCATATCAAAGAGACTTACATTATATGGATATTTGGTTGTATCTACTGTACAATGGACTCAGCACTCACCAGTCAACATGGCATAAAGAAGGGGGAAAGAAAGTAAAAGTTAAACCCAGAACAATTCATAGACATCCATCAACCAATCATTGAATGGAAATATGCTGGGGGAGTTGTTTTTTTTTGGGGGGGTGAGATTTCTGTTGAACTCTCAGGATGTTGGTGTGTCTAGCATAACCACAGCATAACTTACCTATTTCACAGTTTTCTCCTGAAAATCCGACAGGACATTCACAATGTAAGGTGCCATCAATTACTAAGCAGACTCCTGAACCACAGGGGCTGCCTTGACACGGGTCTGTAACAACTGTGTGAAAAACAGTAAGGTAACGAAGGAGTGAGTTAATAAAGGTTCAACAAAAAAATGTCCAAACCTTTGAATAGAATGAAAGGTTCTCAGTTGTGTTTGACTGAGTATTAGTTGAATACCACACTGTGTATGGCCCATAACCACCACCAACAACAACTTGCATTTATATAGTCCCCCCCCCCCCCCCACACCCCTCACGCAGAGCTATATCCCAGAGCATCCCTTCAACAATAGCTGAAGCATCATTCAATTCACTCCAGCATTGAGAGTAGGATACTGCACAGAATATACTGTGGTGATGTGCGGTGGGTGAAATGACAGGGGGTAGGTACTTTTGGGGTGTGGCTTTATCATGTCACATCCAAAGGCAGCAGCCGACTCTGCCTCATTCTCAGTCATTTTTTTTTTCGCAAATAAATACGCAGGCGCGGAGATGGCATTTCAATGCGATCTGATCGCATCGGAGAGAAAGAGGAAAGGCAGCGGTGGCTTGTGCCTATTTTACCCGTTACTGAGACACTGAGAAAGGAACGCGCAGGAGCATCGGAACCACATTCAACTCAACGGGAAAAAAAGGCACAGCGTCTCGCTGCCTTTCTGTTGCTTTTAAGGTAGGCATATCAAGTCACAGTTAACTAATTTTGGGAGTTTCTACTAAAGATCGTTTGCCTTATGCAAAATGTGCATTGTGAAAATATAAACCATTAAATAATCATCTATAATTTAAAGTTTTTATTTTCATAAGGTAGGCACTGCCCTACCCTGCCTACCCTGACTGCACTTCCATGCTATAGAGTGAATTGACTGTATATTTGTGGGCGAAACGATTGTGGCAATCAATTACACACAGCACTGTCCCACAAACAGTCGTGCATTGAAATGACCAAATTATTTATTTTTTCTTCCAAGGAAGTACATCGGCCGTATGTTTGTAAGGAAACTTGCCCAAGATTTCTCCCAGCCTGGAATTGAACCCAGGTCTCTTGCTTGCAAGGCGAGTGCTCTAACCACTAAGCTATAAGACTCCACAAAGAAATACATTATGAAGCAACACAAATCTCCCCCCCAAATTGACACATTATTAGAAAACTGGCATGTGGTATTTAGAATTATGACCTTGGGGGGGAGTGGGGTGGGGGGGGGGGGGGGGAGTGGGGTGGGGCGGGGGGAGAATGGAGTGCCTCTTAGCACAGAACTGTTCGCCAATCGCAAAGAATAATTAAATACAATATGGCCATCCATACCTTCAACTTCCGTAAGTTCGATCACAATGTTTGGTGAGACTTGAGGTGGAGCACTTGTAATTAATATTGGTGTAGAAGAGGTAACAGCTACTTCTTTGTGAGGTGCCATAATTGTAGGTGTCTCTGTTCCACTCAACGTCACACCATCTATTGAGGGTAAAGAAGCTTCAACCGCTTCAAGCAGGGCTTCTTCTGGGACAATTGGTACAATCCCTATTGTCTCAATTTCCGATTGTCCAGTGCTCAGTAGTGCAGTGTCAGGTAAAGAGGTATCCCCAGAAATGGTAGGAATTACATAGAGAGGTGTTTCTGAAAAATCTTCACCAACCACCAATCCTCCAGAGGTTTCAAGAGCTCCAGAAATGTCTCCACTAGTTTCGGGCTCTCCCAAGGATTCGCCACTTATGTCAACACCACCAGAAAATTCACCGCTTAGGTCTTCAATCCCAGATGCTACTCCACTTAAGTCAGGAATCCCAGAATAATCTGTGCTGCTCTCAATTACATGAGGGAATTTTTCAATAGGTCCTTTACCTACTTCCACTTCTTTAATAGTCAAATGGATTTCTTCCAGATCTGCAGGGACCAGAGTAATGATAGGAAATCCAGAAGGTTCACCACTAAAATCTGGAATTCCAGATGATTCCCCACTTATATCAAGCATTCCCGAAGGATCCCCACTTGTATCAGGCATTCCCGAGGGTTCCCCACTTGTATCAGGCATTCCCGAGGGTTCCCCACTTGTATCAGGCATTCCCGAGGGTTCCCCACTTGTATCAGGCATTCCCGAGGGTTCCCCACTTGTATCAGGCATTCCCGAGGGTTCCCCACTTGTATCAGGCATTCCTGAAGCTTCCCCACTTGTTTCACGCTCTCCAGATGGCTCCCCACTTATATCAAGATCTCCAGATGGTTCCCCACTTGTATCAGGCATTCCCGAAGGTTCCCCACTTGCATCAGGCATTCCCGAAGGTTCTCCACTTGCATCAGGCATTCCCGAAGGTTCCCCACTTGCTTCAGGCATTCCCGAAGGTTCCCCACTTGCATCAGGCATTCCCGAAGGTTCCCCACTTGCATCAGGCATTCCCGAAGGTTCCCCACTTGCATCAGGCATTCCCGAAGGTTCCCCACTTATATCAGGCATTCCCGAAGGTTCCCCACTTGCATCAGGCATTCCCGAAGGTTCCCCACTTGCATCAGGCATTCCCGAAGGTTCCCCACTTGCATCAGGCATTCCCGAAGGTTCCCCACTTGTTTCACGCTCTCCAGATAACTCCCCACTTGTTTCACGCTCTCCAGATGGCTCCCCACTTATATCAAGATCTCCAGATGGTTCCCCACTTATATCAAGATCTCCAGATGGTTCCCCACTTGCATCAGGCATTCCCGAAGGTTCCCCACTTATATCAGGCATTCCCGAAGGTTCCCCACTTGTATCAGGCATTCCCGAAGGTTCCCCACTTGTATCAGGCATTCCCGAAGGTTCCCCACTTGTTTCACGCTCTCCAGATGGCTCTCCACTTATATCAAGATCTCCAGATGGTTCCCCACTTGTATCAGGCATTCCCGAAGATTCCCCACTTGTTCCAAGATCTCCAGATGACTCCCCACTTGTTTCACGCTCTCCCGAAGGTTCTCTGCTTGTATCTATCTCTGGGAGAGAGGTTACCTCAGTAGGGCCTGATAAATGACAAAGATTTACAATGTTAAATGAAAAAATGGAGACTCATTTAGAATTAATTATATATAGGGCCCAACTTCTGATATCTGAAAATTCAAACTATATCGTTCACATAGTTTCCCGGGCACTGTTCGGATTTGCAAACTGTTGAATCAAACATCTAGAAATTAATTGTCTTGTAAAAGAAAGATGCCATTTAGAGCACCAGTATTTCAGGGCTCATTATATCCCTTCAGTTTTGATTGGCCAGTTATGTACATGGTGTACTTGAAATACCCTTCTCTGGTAGAGCCTCATGCCGTGGAATTGTAGCTCAAATTAAATGATCTGGAGGGTAGTTCAAATATTCTGAATTTTACAGAAAAAAACTTTAGTTATTTTATAATTTCTCTCTATTCTTTTTTGCTCTGAAGTTCAGTAAATCACACCATACTCACTGAAATCCGCTGTGGGTGTCAGTGTGACAATGGGCACCTCTTCTACTGTGATATCCTCAGTTATGGTTGCTTCAGTGCTGAACTCAGGAAGCAGAGAAACTGTGGCGTTGACAGGAGGCAACATGGCCACGTCTGGTACCAGATGCGTAGGTATGCTGTCTTCAATCAAGCCCAGTGTAACACTAGGCTGTTCTGAAGTCTGCAAGACAAGAGAGTCAGTCACGACTACTTCAGGTCTTGATGTCTTTGTTGCTTGGAAGTCGAACTCGGGTGTTGCAGACACTCTGTCCAGCCGAATCACAGGCACGGTGAAGTTCTCAACGACTGTGCCCTCTATGGTCCCATCTATCACAGGAGTGATGGCTTGGGCTGAAACAGAAAGTGAATACTATTTTATTTGGGTAGCTCAGGAATGGAAGGATATGGAAGAGTTCAAAGTGCTGTGTGCATTTACATAAACCAATATCGGGCTGAGCTAGAACCCAATTCTGGACCCAATTCTGGACACAAAAGGACTTTCGCGTAAGCCAATAATTAAGGAGGAAAACCAACGAAGATTTTCCCAATCATCTCTCTTAATTCATTCTGTACTTACCTCTAAAGCAATAGACATCATAGCGTGACTCGGGAGCAGGATAGCCAGTTTGATTGAGATTCAGGTAAACAGTCCGGACTCCTATTCGGCCGCTTCCACATAAATGTCTTGGGATCTTCACCGGGTATCTCACGCTGCCATCAGCAAGCCAGCCTGCTCGGCATTTATCCATACCAAGTTTCCAGGCCGCGTACAGTTGTCCAGTGCTGGCCATCACTGCGTCATGATCCATGCAGTAATCACTCGCTTCCAGGTAAGTCAGTCCCCCAGCTACAGCTCCATGGAACACCAGCCCTGGCAGCAAAGGAAAAATTTAAAGCGATTCATCATACATTATTATCCCTGTGACCCTCCCCCGCACCCCCAAAAAAAAATAGTTCAATTGGGGGGTCATTTTAACCATCAGAGGAAGTGCTTTCCTCATTGATGCTGAGATTCTTTGAGTAGTAAACTTTGCCTCCAACGAGAAAACGAGAAAACTTGGCCTGCAGTACTTGAATCTCTGTTAGAGGTTCAAAATTCTATCAAGTCTTCAACAGTAACATTATTTGGGATTTAAAATATTCAGGATCACACAGAATTGTGAAAGAAAATTGAGAATTTTCCAATTTTCCCAATTTTGGCTGACCTTAAATATGAAGTTAAGATGATTCTACAGGGGGGAGGATGAGACGATATTTCAGGCGTCTCAGCCTAAACTGCAGTAATAATAACAACAAATTACAATTATAGTGCAAATTTCACGTGATGAAAGGCGCTGTCAGTTAGGTCGGGACCTCGTAATAAACTTAAATAGGATTCCAGAGCAAGGTCTCCTTTGTTATGATGTTTTTGGGGACTTCTTTGAATACTTACCATTTAGATTGTCAATGTAGCAGTACACATCATAGGTTTCCTCTTGATTTCGGATGCCATAGTTTCTGACCCCAGGAAAACCATCCTTATCACCAAAACACCGGTTCCTTGGGTTTACTATTGGGTATCTAGGAAAGAGAGAAAAATCAGTAGTTTGAGAAAAGTAGGAGAAGGATTCAGAACCAGTGCCTTTAAACAGCAGTGTTCTACCATGGTTACAACTCCTCAAGAGTACAGTGATACCGTACATTGTTCCAGAAACTTTTGACAGTTGATTATCAACACAGCTAGCTGATTCTACTAGAAGCTGCTGGAAAAAAACGTTTGGACGAAGGGTCGTGGAACCCGAAATGTTGACTCACTTTTCCTCTCTCCATGGATGCTGCCCTGACCCTCTGAGTTTTGCCCCCCTCCCCCCCCCCCCCCCAGATTTCAGATTTTGTTTCAGATTTCCGGCATCTGTAGCACATACAGTATTTTGTGCGTTGTGTGCGAGCTGCTATCTACCGTGCCTGGATTTTACCTGACGGTCTGGTCAGAGAGCCAGCCTGCGTCGCATTGGTTGTATCCTTCATGATAAGCTGCTTGGAGCTGCTCGGGAGTGGCGATGAGGGCGTTATTTTCCAAGCAAGCCGTTTGTGCCTCGGTGAAGTTCAGGGTATACCTGCTTGAGACAGCACGGTAATGGAAAACAATTCCTGTTTAAGGGGATAAAATATACCAGTGATTGATCTGTACTACTGGATGGTTAGCAGTTTAAAACAAAATCACGGTATGGTTTCCACTCACTCAAAGTGATGTTAGGGAGACAGAGAAATTCACGACCGCACGCAGCTGTTGGAAGCCGGAACAATGGAATCCATCCAGCAGTGAACTCTCTATTAACTGGCTGAGCGATATACAGTAAAATGTTCAGGTAACTGACTGACTCTCTCAGTCTGTCTTATTAAAATGACACTGAAAAAAAAGGGTGACTTAACAAGTGTATTGTTGTTGTTAATGTAGCAGCTTTCACATAGATAGCATCAGCAGGTTTTCCATACTTACACTGGAACCTCAAGAGATAAACAGTTTAAGAGGTACTTGTATTCTTCACAACATCACCACTTACCTGTTGGAGATATTGGGCTAACAGAAACGACTGGTTCTGATGTTGAACTTTCTTCCTCAATATCTGGGGTTATTGTCTCTTCTGCGGAACTTGTAGTTATTCCCTCAATAGTGCCTGGCGTTGGCACTAAAGCCTCTGTTGTTACTTCTGCAGAGATCCCTAGTCCTGAGTCTGTGAGCTCCTCGGTGGCTGGTGCGACTGCTCCGGACGTACTGACTTCCTCGAAGACCGTGACATTTTCGGAGATTATCGGGACCTCGGTCGCAATAATTTCTGCAGTGACGGACGGTGTAGGAAACTCAGAATCCGTAACAGTCATGAAGCCTTCTTCAGTCTTCGGTGTGAGGTCTTCTGGGGACAGTGTGGCATTAAGAACCCCTGTTTCAGTCTGCTCAGAGGGAGTTATTGTAATAATGTCAAAAGGGCTGAGAGTAATAATATCGCCTAGGGCTTCACCCTCTGTGGTGATCTTGGGGAAGAAGGGCTCTACCTTTTCAGTTATGGTTTGGACTGTGAAAAGCGCACTGCCTTCATCAATAAATGTCTCATCTATTTCTGTAGCTGGGCTTTCAGTAAATGTTTTCACATCAGGAGTTGCTGCTGAAAAACAAAGAAACTGAAAAGGTTATCAGCCAAGAGAGAAGGCTATCCATACAGTTCACTTGCGATGGGAGCGCTACTGCAAGGTTCGGTCAAGGTTACAATGACAGGTCACTGCAAAACAAAAAATGCAGCATCAATGCTAAAATACATCATGTTCGAAATACTATTACAATAACATAATACTCTTGCAT
The DNA here is from genome assembly GCA_035084275.1 of Hydrolagus colliei. Classification (NCBI taxonomy): domain Eukaryota; kingdom Metazoa; phylum Chordata; class Chondrichthyes; order Chimaeriformes; family Chimaeridae; genus Hydrolagus; species Hydrolagus colliei. The sequence continues at coordinate 17,024,505 of CM068755.1, read as the reverse complement.
TTATTACTGCGCCTATAACTTCAAGATAATCTCAGGGATCTTCACAATAATATACTTGTGTAGGCTCAGCTGCAATGATTGAAAAAATAAAAAACATTGAAATTACTGGAACCCTTCACAGCTGAAGAATATCTAGTTGGGTAAGATACTGAAAGGTGCCCATTATCCAAGGAAGTGTCCTCCAATATTGGGACCGTAGGTCAGTATTTTCTAGGAGAGGAGATAAGCAGAACTCTCTCTAAAGTTCTGCTTATCAGCGCTTGATAAGCCCTTGTCAAAAGGGCTGAGTGTAACAATATTTCCTCGGGCTTTGCCCTCTGTGGTGATTTGGGGGAATAAGGGCTAGTTTTGTTTGGCTGGGAGAATACGCCCTGTATGAACAGTTAGCTCCACAATAATCCAACACAATGCTATCGTTGACCAGTGTGTTTGGCTCGTCGATGAGACTTGGGAGATGTAGGTGTATTAACATATTAAAGCCTTAATGGATAGGGTGAACCTTGTTGGATTAATATTATGAAAAATTGCCCATGCTGGTAAGCAATAGAAAAACCATTACCAAAATCTTAGCCGGGCGCTAAACCAAATTTCACAAACAAAAGATATTGTTTTGTCCCACTGTACCTTTTTGCCCAAACCTATACCCTCACCCAACCGACTTTTAAAGATGTACCAGAATTCTTACAACAAACTTTTCCAAATCGTTTCCCCGGCACTCCAGCCATCATGTTTCTGAAAGCGATTGTAAGCATTCTCTTTAATGTTGAGAATGGAGTGAAGTTTGCCATGTTTCATAACATGTTCCTCATGTCTCTAATTCACACGGATTGCTTGATGTAATGCCACGAGTTTCACCCTATCTTCCTTTTACTGTGAATGATTTTAGTGAAGTTCTGGTCATTCTAAACAATATTACATAACTGAATTACCCTCCATGATCGCTAAGGAATAGAATGTGATCAAGAATGTCTCGTTATTTAAACGTTGATACCACTTACCAGAGAAGCAGTAGGCGTCATGCCTGGAAAGGGAGTCAGGGTAACCACTTTGGTTGGCAAACTGGTAGACAGTTCTCACACCTATTAGGTTCCCACCACAATTTGGTCTTCGCTTGGAGATTGGGTAGCGAACACTGGCATCAGCAAGCCAACCTGTGTTGCACTGATCCATGCCATCCTTCCATGCCAAATACAGCTGGCCAGTGGTGGCCAAGCAGGCTTCTTTATGAACACAAGCATCAGCAGCTTCATTAAAGGTAAACCTTTTAGGGCTCGTTACGTAGAAGACAATACCTAGAAACAGGGAAGAGAATGAAGTTACTTTATCAAAAACAGCCTCGAATTCAAAAATCTTTTCGACAACATACAGTATATACATATTTTCCAGTGCTGGATTAGGCTCTCTCTTTCTTCCATCACAGATTTTGAATGACCTTCTTACCAGTAATTTCTTTTGCGAAGCAATAGACGTCATAAGTTTCATTTGTGTCTCTAATTCCATACGATCTGACTCCTGGATACATGTATAAGTTGCCGAAACAACCCTCTCGTGGTTCATGAATTGGGTACCTAGGAAAATAAAAAATTTGAGGATTATATTCAGTTACGTTGTAAACACACTTCTGATTTTCTATAATGACTAGGTTCTGTGGTAAAGATTTAGGATAAGCAAATTGCGAACCCCAACATATTCCTTTCCTGTTTGTTATCTAGTGGCCAGGAAGGGATCCGCTGTTATGTCCTCAAATCACTTCTGTGTCTAATCTCACACATGAAAGAATGGCTTGTTTGGTTGAGTATCAGAGAGTATATATTACTCTACCCCAACAGGAGTCAACGTTTTCAAGACCGGGGTGAGGAAAGTACAACAGGATTCTGTTACTCTATGTTGAAAATCTGGTTGTATATGTATATGTTACATTCTCGTTCAACCTTCTAAAGTTTACTTGCCACAGACTGTAAAATAAGGAACTGGCAAAATCTTGGGGTGGTGGGGGGGGGGGGGGGTCAAAATGTAGAATTGATCCAGACCTTACTGTTTGATCAGCCAACCAACCAGCGTCGCACTGATCATAGCCATCCTCGTACGCTGCCAGCAGTTGTTCGGGGGTTGCGATTGTGGCAGTGTTGTCAACGCAAGCCTGCTGGGCTTTGTAGAAGTTCAAAGTGTATCTGCTGGAGATCGCACGGTAGTGGAAGACAACACCTAAAATCAGGAATGCAAAGGTATGATTGCCAAACATTAAGAGTTAGTTTAGGATTAGCTTAGATTTAAACAGGGTTGAAACTAATATTGGGTCTGGGTAGGAATTCACATTGAACAAATCTGTAGAGTACGCTACAGAGTTACCAGGGAGGCAAACATAGAGCTGTATTAAATTCAGGTTGTCTTATGTAAACCAAACTAATTCAATAAGAACTGTGGAAGTTTTGCTCGTTATTTTTCCGCGTGTGGGTTCAGTTTATTTGTAATGTCAAAATGTGTTGAGGATTGTTTTGATACTTGTGTTTATGAAATGACTTTCTGTTAAGCAGTTCTTGTGTGTCAAGTAACCTATATTGCAAATGTCTACTACTACAGTCACCATCTAACACTTTGGTGCAATGTGTGTCAAACCACTTTCTTTTGGGAAATATTTTAAAGACATTTTTATTCTTGTGGAGAAACTAATGACATAATAACCATAATAAAAATTGTGTTTGATATAACGCCTTATCACATTGTTGAGACATCTCAATGCGCTCCACAGGATCTCACTGTGTAGTGACTGTATATTTTGTAGATGAACCTGACAGACAATTTGTACATAAAAATAACGCACAAACTATTGGGTGGTTGATGGTCAGGAAACCCCCTTTTCAAATAGTGTCTGTTCCCTTAATGTCCTCGGGAACAGGCAGGAATACTGGGAAACATGCTCTTCTTTCAAACAGTTCAGGGGAAGCTTTAAAGTCCATCAAAATCACCATATGATTATGGCAAATATGACTTTTATTTACGGTCTAATCTAATGCATTTCAAACTGTGTAGCACTTCAATGGAGTATCGATCACTCTATATTTTGAACCCAAGTCATTAGTAGAGGGTCAAATCATGGCTCACACCACAGCTGATAAGAAGAAATGTTTTGGTAAACCAATAAACTCAACAATAGACGGTGGGAAGATGGGGAGGTGGGTATTCTGGAAGGATGAGGTCAAATGACCTTCAGGGCTCTCTTCACTCAAACCTCTCTTATGATAAGTTGATTGCCAACGGACTCGAGGTTAAATCCATTACCACCTGAAGACTAACCTTTAACATCCAGCTGCACAGTATCCTGGCTGTCTTCAATGCCGTACATTACCTCGCAGCGGTAGATTCCTGAATCACTTGACTTGAGCGCATTCATCTCTAGGGTGGCATCACTCGGGACTTCCTGATAGCTCAACAGCTTAACCCGTCCCTTGTACTCTTGGCTAATCTTTACTCTCCCAGAAGTGGCAACTAAAACGACTGTTTCTTTCCCTTTGCTTGAGATTTTGGTCCATTTGATTCTGGGAGAGAGCAGAGATGCCAACTGGATGTCTGGCGAGAGTGGTGATGAAGTGATGAAGTAGCAGGGAATAGTCACAGAGCTTGCTAGAACAGCCTTCACTGGCGAATGGGCAACAATCTTCACACTCAGTGCCTTATCATTATCTGTCAAAAAGGAACAAAAACATACTTAACCTCAACTTGTATCTTAGACATCAAATTACTTTTGTCCCTCCCTTTATATAATCAGTAGGTTTTTACATCCAAGCTTAGTGTAACCAAACTCTGCTCCCTCCATTCATTTGTGTTTTTCTCCTTACCCTTTACAACTTTGCTGTAGGTCTCAGGCTATTCATTTAATAAATACTGAACAACAACAACAACAACAACAACAACAGGCAAAAACCATCTTGATAGACTATGAGAGAACTTACCGGAAAGTTCAACAGAAATAGTTGCTGCGATGACACGCAGACACACAAGTACCAAAAGCAGAGTGGTCATAGTTTACCTGTGAAACAGAAAACATCTTGGTAAAAGGAGTGTTAACAAAATATAACAGACATAATATTATTTTTTAAAATGTAACATCCCCATTTACTTGCTTGTTAACTTTCTTAACTCAATGTACTCTATTCGCTGTCTCTCCTAACCAGTGGAAATAATTTGTCCTCGTTGATTCTGTCAAAACCCCCCCCCAGAATTTTTTTTGTGGGTAGCTTTTGTGGCAGAAACCCACGATCATGTTTAAGAATATCCAAACCAAATTGAGAGTTCCATGCATCTCATGTGCACGTGGGAATTCCAGAGTTATGTAGTTGCTGGAGGTTCCAGCTCACCCAATTCCAGAAATTTATCAGGTGCAGGTTTGGCAAGGTCAAAGGCTCACATTTTTAAATAATAATAATAATATCTTTGATACAGCGCTTTTCACATCTTCTAGACTGTGTCTCAAAGCGTTTCACTGAATACACTGTAAAGTGAATTGACTGTATATTTGTGTGGGCGAATCGCGGTCCCCAACAAACAGTCATGGATTGAGTGACCAAATTATTCTAGGTTTTTGGGGACAAATTTACTGCTAGGCGTGTGTGTGAAGTAAGGAAACTTGCCCAAGGTTTCGCCCTGACCTGCATGGATTCGAAACACAGGTCTCACGGTTGTAAGGCGAGTGCTCTAACCACTGAGCTACAGGACTCGGTGGTTTGTTGCTGGATCATCTTATGCTGAGATGGTTTGGTGTTTGGCTCCATAAAAGCTTTTTGATAGTGAGAAGACTGCGCTGAAAATGTGTTCACCGTTATAAATAGGCAGCAGACTTCTTCCAACAAATGGGATAAAGAACATTCTGAGCAATGAATACTTTCCTAGAGTGATTTCCCCCCCCCCCCCCCCCCACCCCCCCCCCCAACCACCCCCTATAATGGAATTACAGATAACATAGCTCTGAACAAATATAATGACTTGTACTGATGTATATTTATACAGTTCCTAACAGGAGACTCTTTCAAGAACCCAGAGATGAGTGCTACTCTTTGGCAAGCCAGCTTCCCGAAGAAACATGCTGGGAAGTGTATCCATTTCTAAAAAAAATCTTCTGTGTCCTCAATAACCTCTTTCACAGTGGGGGGGGGGGGGGGGGGGGGGGGGATATTGCAGATGTCACCTGTTCGCAGAAAGAGAGAGAGAGAGAGAGAGAGAGAAAACAGAAATTTGGGTAAATAGGGCTTTACATCTCTGACCTCTGTCAGTGTACTTTCATTGGAATCTCAACTCTGGATGGATCATAAGAGAACTTGTTGGAGGGTTTATCTTCAATGCCATTTTAGTAATAATAATTAACAACCATATAATGATGATTTTGTATGTGTTGCGATCACATGGACCTCAGCCTACTTGTTGCCTACTTCTCCCGACTGTATATGGAGGTAGTGGAGGATATTTTATTATTTGTGCAGAAACACTCAAGTATGTGACCCAGATCTTGCAAATGTGCAAAGGCATTGTTATTATACCCATAAATAAGCATAATTGCAAACAAACAATCATGCTTACGACACCCGCACATTTCCTAACATACAATATTTTCATTACAACTGGAAAAAAAAAGCTTTATTTTTAACCTATTACAATGCGTTGAAGCCTTGTTTTACCTTAAGGTTTCATTTTGCAGCGAACTCTGTTTAACGCGGCAGTTACTGCTTTGTGAGAGAGTTTCACAAAGAGACACACAACTGGAGCGAAGAAGGTCTACTTTCTACACAAAGGTCTGGCTTCTCCACTCAATCCTCAGCACTTCTGGATCCAAAGATCTCCCACTAACTGGCTCGAGTGAGTGCCATCCTATTATATACTGTACAATACGGCCCACACATTTGCATAGACATTGGCATTCAGCAACACATAAACTGTACTATCAGCTGAAAGTATTACTTCTCTCCAAAGCTGAACAGTGCTGGAATATTGTGTGTTAGTAGACTACTTGATGATATTTGGTGTCATAGCAGACTGTTAGTTAGCAACAGAGGAAATAGGAATTTAATCCACCCATACCATAATACTCTCAGTATTCCAAGTTCTAAACTTCCTAAATAATTCTGCTTAGTTGGCCCCGGTCTGAAGAAATGTATTAACTCTAATTAGAAAAACACACAGCCCGAGTTAAACCCTGTCTTACATCCAGACTGTGCCTCAAGAGGCTGGTGATGATGCCTCGAGTCTAGTTTGCTACAGATCAGGCCTATGGATTAGGTTGGGCCAAAAATGGGCAGTGAAACAGAGGAGTGTTATGACCACTCGGTTGGAGGTGGGGGGTGGGGGAGAGAGAGAGAGTGTCTTTAGTAAGCTTGCACTTTCCGTTAGAATCTTACATCCACATAAGAAGGCTTTCTATACTGAACCCAATGAGTCTGAGTATGACAGCCCCAATTGTACAATAAATATTTGAGGATTTCAGTGCGGAGGTGCAGTCAGTACAGCTTCCGCTGTTCTGCGTTCAGCAATATAGAGACTTAGTGCAGTGAGGCTTGGCGTGAAGTTCAAGTAAATAAACACTTCTGTGTACTTCATGTTTTTCCAGCTGTTCCAGTCAGAAAATTCCACCGACTCTTTGCTCATTTTGTGGGAGCGTTTGGATGTGTTTTAAATACTGCTTCTTTATGCAATTTATTTATTGTTCGGAGCCACAGCCAGGAACATAAAACAAGAATTTAACGCTAAATGGTTCCAATTCACAAGGAAGCTCTGTACCAATTGAAGCCAGTTAAACCCTATCAAGTGAATCACCGATACCACAGTTAGCTCACGAATTGCCAATTCTGGTCTTGAGTAAATTCAGCACTGCCCTTCCGTTGTTTCAAATGAAATTAACATTTGTAGGCAATTAAATATCAGGTTTGCCTTTGAGCGATCCTCCATCATTCTTTTGCGCTCATGTAATTTAATCGTAGCCGTTAGTTTTGAATGTTGAAAAGTTATTGTGATTCCTTCCTCCTAAATTGTGGTCCATTCTCCTTGAGTTGCTGGTTTATTTTAGCACTGGGGTGCAGTCCCACAGTCTCACAGTCCCAGCCGCCCTCCAGAATTTATTCCACAAATTCCTTCAGCACGAGTTCAAGCAGGATATGAAGCTGTGCAAGCCAATAATATCTTAATCATAAAATCGATGCTTGTGTACCTTCCATTGGGGCGCATTGGATAGTAAACAATTATTTCCCTGATTGATTAAACCCCGAACTGAAGTTCGGACACTTTCTGTCCATCTAATATGAGATTGAAGTCCTGTAACTCAGTGGTTAAAGCACTCGCCTTGCAAGCACAAAAGCTGGGTTCAATTCCAAACAGGGCAAAACCTTGGGCAAGTTTCCTTACTCCACACACCTGTGGCTGCTGTGTTTCACCCACAAATATACAGTCAATTCACTTTACTCGAGTATACGCCCTTGAGTTTAGAGGATTGAGGGGGTGATTTGATAGATGTTTTTAGGAATGAAAAAGGGATTTGATATGGTACATATAGAGAAGCTATTTTCTCTGGTGGAGGATTGCAAAACGAGTGGGGTATAGTCTTAAAATTAGAACTAGGCCATTTAAGAGTGAAATCAGGAAGCATTTTTTCACTCAAAGGGTTGGTAGAAATCTGGAATCTCTCCCCCAAAGGTCGTGGATGTTGGATCCATCCACATCTTCACGAGTGAGGTTGGGAGATTTTTGATAAGTCGCGGTACTTAGGGATACGGGGTGAAAGCGGGAAATTGGAATTGAAAAGATTAGGGGAGGTAAAGATCAGCCATTAATTAGATGGCAGAACATGCTCGATGGGTTGAATGTCCTATTCCTGTTCCTAAACTCTGTGAAGCGCTTTGAGACATTTAGAAGATGTGAAAAATGCTATATCAAATGAAAGGATTATGATTATTATTATTATTGATTGATGTGTTCGGCATATTTGAAAGCAGGAATAATATGGAGCCTTATCTTATGGGTAAAAATAGAGTTAGTGCTACACCCACGATGACTGACAAGCAAAATAGGAAATCTCCTCAGTGGCCAACATTACCAAAACCAAAACGTGTAATCCTAACAGGAACAGTTCCCCATTAGATTCGACAGAAAAATGACAATCTCATCCCATTAGGTTAGATCTAGAGAGGAAATAAACCCAGGGGAGTATTGTTCCATTCAGGGGGATTTTTGGACCAAGTCATTACTTGGAACGGAAGTGCAGGATGCATGGCTGAGTTATGTGATTCTTTCCGCAAATGGATTGCATTATATCCGCACAATTGTTCTAATTTGAGGAAATACACAAGTAGGCCACAACTACTGTCCAGGAACCACCCACAAAGTGTATTAGCCAATTCATTCAATGGTAATTTTTTCGCAGATGGGGGCTTAGGGGGGGGGATGGGGGGATGGGGGGGCGATGAAGGGGTGCAATGAGATCCTGTAGATGGACAAACCCTATCTCACCCTGTCTTTCATCGATATTCACAGACACACATCTTCATAAAGATGGGCCCATTGGGTATTGTTTAGGAATTGGAACCTTTCCCTTCAATGGCTTGCAGTGAATGGGTTAACCATGGAATTAACACATCACCGCCAATGATGAGGAACCTCTCACATGGCAGTTTCTCTTTTTTTTACTGAAAATCACATTCATTTGAGGAAATGTTGAGTTAGCAGCTTAATAACAGAACTCGCAGTACACCCCAAAACTCATCCCTCCACATAAAATCACCCATTAAATGTGCAACTAAGTGTGAACAACAACCACCACAACTCATATGCACATAGCACCCTTCTCGCAGGGTAGAGTCCCAAAGAGCTTGATGGAGGAGGAACGCATACACTGAGCTAAGATCAGAGGCAATGTCCAGTTAACATCTTAAACGAAGTCCAGCCTTTTCAGCCTACAATGTCTTCTTCTTCACTCAATATCTCCACTAACAACCCAGCAAATGGATATATTCAATCCCCAGCAGTTTTAATCAAACTAGCAAACTACCTACCCTAACACTCAGCTAGCAATGACCTATATACATATTAACATTGAGCTACAAACCTAGTGGTTACTGAACTTTACCCACACCCACTGTGAGATGTATCCACAATGACTGACTTGCTATTTCATCCACCAGCGTGTCAGAGTTACTCAATTAAAATTGATTTACCAATTAACCAGGTGTAATATAATAATAATCATTGCATTTGATATCGGACCTATCATTTTGAAATGTCTCAAACAGTTTCACAGACAAGTGAGGCTTCTTCCTGCCCCTTTGCCCAGCCCAACACTTCCTCCCATCCCTTGGAAACACTATTGGTGGTCAACCTTTCTTTTGTCCCCAACCTCTGGATCTATCTCTCAGCATCACTCCTTTATCTACCTTTAAATCTCATCTGTCTACTCCCCCCCACCCCCCCCCCCACACATACACACACTATACAGGGCTTCAAGAAATTGTCAATATCAACCAACCAACCAATCAATCAATCAAAACTTACATTTATATAGTGCCTTTCACGTTGAGAGGACGTCAGGACGTCCCAAGGCACTTACAGTTAGGTAGGGAGAAGAGCAGGGGAGGAGGGGTCGGGGAAAGATGAAGAAGGGTAGGAAAATTGACTGTATATTTGTGGGTGAAATGCATATTTTCCTATATAAATGTAAATTATTGTTATTGTTGAAACTACAATCTTCTGACTCAGGGGTGAGAGTGTCATCAATTGAACCAGGCTGGAAAATGAGTAACTCAGCCTTCCCCAGTAATTCAACGGGACTAGTCTACAAGGCTTGAAACCTCTATCTGGACCAAACCAGCAGCTGAGCCAAACTCACAGTAATCATTGTGATGAACAGACCTTTCTATCTGGCTATTCAGAGGCGCTGATTAAATACTGACCACATTCTGCTAGGACAGTTACTCGTGGCTATTTGTGGCTCCTATTTTTATATCAAGTCATTCACTGAGAGAGGCGCCATATAATTGCAAGTGCAAGTTGTTGTTGTTATTGTAGTCAAGTAGCTAAAATACCAGCCCCAATCACATTTAGTTTTCGAAACACTCCGGTAGCAAATTGGTTGCCACCTTTGCCCATTACACAGTGCCCACACAATACTGTATATAGAGTCCCTTAACTTTACGGTATATCCTGTGAAGCGCTTTGAGACGCTCTCGAAGACACGATAAGGTGCTGTATCCAATGTGAGGATTATTATTATTATTTTTATTAAGCATTTTGAGATGTCTCAAGGACATGCTGAGTCACTAAATCAAATGTGGGCATTAAAATTACAATAAAGAGTTCAAGCACAGTCCCTGTCCCCCTCTCCCAAACCCCTCCATTATTATGTGGCTATAGTTCTTAGTCGCTCAATGCTCTTCTATTTCTGTTCTCTATTGCATTCAAGTGACAGTTGGTAGAAGCTGCGACTTAAACCATCATACAGTTCTGTGTGTATTTTTTTAAAAATAAATTCTAACGTTAACTGAATCCGTGGCTATTCATTCGCCCAACAAAAAGCTCATTTAGGTACAAATTTCTGTTGGGCTTGAGGCTGTGCAAAGAGACAGACTGTGTGGCAAGGAGGTGAGGTGGGGACGGGAGGGAGAGAAATATAGCTCTACTGATATTTTCTTTAACGTTGAAGAATGTTTTTCCTAACATTGACTTTCCTAACATTGGCTGCTGCTCTCAGTGTCACTGTATGTGGTCTCAAATCTGACATGAACAAGTCCTTTTGTTGCTGCTGTAAAAGTTACACAGAACTTGGTCTGTTTTTTGTTTCTAAAAGGCGGTTCTGGGCGCCGCCTGTTGGGACGGGTGTGTGTGTGTGTGTGTGGGGAGCTGGGGGGGGGGGAATGTGAAGAGTTTAAAAGAGGCAAAAATTTATTCCCCCCCAAAAAAATCCAGATTGAATTTACTTGGCTGAGTTAACACTTGCCCTGCTAACTTTTACACTGTGAGTATAAAAATGGGTGATGGTGGGGGGGGAGTTGGTTTGACACCTTGAAATGGACAAATTAAAACACAATAATTTACTTGATTTATTTAAAGGTAACAATGATTTATTTACAGGTTCTAACAATATCCGGATGTTGCATTCCCGACATAGGTTTTTTTTTTAATTTAAAAATTCCAATTAGCATTCACTAATTAGTTTCCTCCTCCCGCTTTCCCCCTGGTTTCAAATTAATTCAGACACTAATCCAACATTTAAAAAATATATATATTTTAAAAATGAAAAAGAAATGAACAGCAGTTTTGATCTGTAAAAAAAATCACAGCGAAAACTCTGTAACTGGTATCACTTCTTACCTCATCATCCAGGATACCCAGGTATATCCTCAGTTACAGAGCAGGAATATTCTCTTATATTAATATAATTCCCTGACATGACTTGTCACTCTTCACGATTAAAAAATATTAATAATAATACAGTAACTGCAAACTCAAGCCACAGCTAAATGTATTTTTCAGAGTTGCAATCAATTTAAAGTTTGCCACCTTTACATTACTCTTATTATTATTATAATTATTGTTATTACTCTGAAATCCCATTCAGAATTATCCAAGCAAACAAATATAGTTGACGCTACATTTTTTTTGACACACACATACATACACACACACTACAGAAACACACAATGACACAAACTGAAATTGTTAAACTAAAAAAAACACCTGCTTCACTTATTCTTATTATTATCATAACAATTATTCTAGAAGAGGAGAAAATAATAAGACATATATAAGATTAAGATTTTTTTTTACCTTACCTTGTATAATTCAGTGCAGTTGATTAGATAAGACAAAAGTCCCAAACAACTTGCCACAAAAATAATTGTCTTAATTCTTCCAGATTTTCTTTTTCTCCTTTCTCTCCTGTGAGCTGGCAGCTGTTATTTTGTTTTGGGTGGGAGGGGTGGGGGGTTAGGGTTGGGATGGAGGGATTTTTTTTTGCTGTTTGTTTGGTGATGTTATGGCTTGCTTTAGCTACTATCCGTTGCTCTGTGAAGAGTAGGGACCTGGAGAGAAGCAGACAAGGATGCCTAGCTAGAGCAATGTCTGATGGTAGACTTGTCAGTGGCCACAGCACACAGGGAGAGAGAGAGAGAGTCTGTGTGTGTGAGTGAGTGAGAGAGTGGGAAGGAAAGAGAGAGAAAGAGAGAGAGAGCTCAGGGTTTATCCACACACCTCCTGCCAACAAGTGAGTATCTCCCCTAATGCTGGTAGATGACCAGGTTTGTAGATCCACCTCTTCAGATCTCTCCTTGAAATTCAAGCTGTCACTAAAACCTGAGATCAGAGAGTTGAGGAGGAGGAGGAAGGAGGAGGAGGAGCATGCAACACCATTAATGGGCGGTGTACCCTTCAACGTGAGTGAGGAGGTGTGGACAGTTGGTCGGAACTGAAGAAATTGACCATTTTTTAATTTTTAATTTAAAAAAATGGGGTTTCAAGATAAAAATCCATCCACCACTACATTTACTTAGAAAGGAAAATAACTGGAATACATTCACACACCTTTAGACACGGTGAATTCAATACTCGTTTCAGTTAATTTGGGGGGGGCAAGTTTTAAGTGCAGTATTTATTCAATCATATGAGCTAGGGGCAAGTCAACATTGAGTAGGAAGCACGTTGGGACTCACTATAGCTTGGGGATGGAGGGGGGGAGGAGGGGGAAGAGACAGAACTGGATGAAATGTTAAAAGAAGAGAATAATGAGAAATAGGATTGGGCGAGAAAGGAAATTAAAAATGTTAGGGCTGAGAAAATAAATTGGGAATTGAATGTGTTTGCAGCAATTGGAGGCAAATCTGTGTGGGGTGGGTGGGGGGGGGGGGGTGTTGCACTCTAAAGCATCACTACAGTCTGACATGGGGGGGAATGGGGGGGGGGGGGTTTCCACAGGTGGAGGTGACAGGCACGACCTGAGAAGGGGGAAGGTGGAGGGATAGAGGGGATAGAAACGAGTGATCCAGGATCTTGGGGTTGTATCTTCATCCTACAATTCTGTGGCTTTTGATTACATCTGGACATGCATCCAGATAGACAAGAGATTTTAATGTCTAAAGGGAGGATGGTAGAGAGCAATTGAACTATTTATAAACCCTCAAGCCTGTCCCTTTGTTGTTCTGCGTGGGAATGATTTCAAAGCGAATCGAGGTTTATTACTACATTTCAATTTCTTTCCTGACCATTTATCCCGATCATCTCATTCATTTTAGAGAACATTCAGTGCCATGCCCTGGCCGGTCGAGTTTACTGCAAAGTTGAAACGTTTCAGAGGAGTTGCTATCAATTGGAATTAACTGCGTTTCTTGACAAATGCTGCAGCCACTGTGAACTCAAGACGTTTCCACAAGCAACCAGGAAATGGATGATCAATTTCTTTAGAGGGTTGTCGGTCAGGGTCAGGGTATTGAGAGAAATTCCCTTCCCTTTTTGAATAGTGCCACTCGATCTTTAATGTCCACCTCAACAGGCAGACAAGATCTCTGTTTAATGTTTCCATCTGATGGACAGCATCCCAAGCCAGTGCAATGCTCATCCAGAACTGTCCAGGCATCACGGTTTTCTGTTGAGTTATTGATCGTAGACAACAGTTAGTCTACAATTGGCCTCGGCTTCCTTGGGTTGAGGTGGTGGGGGGGTGTGTTGGGGGGGGGGGGGGGGGGCAGAAATCATTTAGGATCTTGATCGCTATCTAACGTAATAATAAAAAATAGTAATCCTTGCGTTTGATAGAGGCTTTTCATGTCTTCTAAGACGTCTCAAAGCACTTCACAGAATATACTGTAAGGTGAATTGACTGTTTATCTCTGGGCGAAACGCGGCAGCCAATTGCGCACAGCAGCGTCCCATAGACAGTTGTGGTTTGAAATGACCAATTTTATTATTTTTTTGAGGGATTATTATTAGGCTTATGGAGTAAGGAAACTTGCCCAAATTTTCACTCTGACCTGCCTGGATTCGAAACACATGTCTCACGTTTGTAAGGCGAGTGCTCTAACCACCGAGCTACAGGACTCCACTAATATCCAATTGTTTAACAGTGCAAGTTGCATATGAATATCTGGTGAGGGTAGGATTGGATTTTGGCATGGGACGTGATGCAATGGTACAGGCTGCCAACACTCAATGTGTTAGCCTACCTCAAGGCACCGGAGGGCTGATGCCAACATGAGTCAACACTTTCAGCAGAGGTGGAGAGGAAACGCGGACACAGCTTCGCTTCTCCATGTCACAATTCACTCCTTTAGGCCTTGTTTCCCCTCTTGTGTTGTGAATGCATCCATTGCTCACTTGCTCTCGCTAAAATTATTCTCAACCATGCAATACACAAGGAACTATCTATCCTCAGAACTATTAAAAAAAAACCTGAGGTTTCTGTGAAAGGGAAGATTGTGGGATTATATGTTAAATACTGGACTTGTATTAACTGAAATCCCCACCCATAGCCTCCAAGAGTGAGAATAACTCTCTTCTTCAACAGCTGTTGAGCTCTCAAAGCAAGAGTGTTTGGTAAAACGCAATCCATTCCTTGTTGCACCATTGCAAAATAATCTTTGCGTTTGATACATCGTCTACGAAACTGAAATGTCTCCAATCACTTTGCAGAGAATCACTGTCCTACGCATATAGTGACTGTTTGTCGGCAAATACCACCAACAATTTTCGATCAGGACACCGGGATGAACTTCCTCCTTTTTTCTAATAGTGTCTCATGGGAAGGACGGCAACAGCAACAACAACAACAACAACAAAATTCCACTTGTCTAGTGCCTTTCACGTCAGCAGGACATCCCAGCACTTCTTACAATGCAACTCTTTCCCCCACCCCCCACCAATACTGCCCCCCAGAGTGCCAGCCTGATCTGTCAGCTCAAATGTTGACGCAGAGCGCCAATCCGCCAACTATACAAACCAAAGGGAAAGTGTTAACTCAATCAAATTGTAGGATTAGGGAGGACAGATCCTTTATGTCCAAGTTGACCAGTTCAAGTGAATCACCAACGGACATAAAATTCCACTATAAGATTATACAGTGTAAATAGAGTTTGCTTAGCAACACTTGAATGTATTTGGAAATCAACACGGGAGCGGGAGAGGGAAGGTTGGGGGCAGAAAGCCTTTCGAATAGTTTATGGTTTTATGTGAATCAGCTTTCCATCTGTTACTCAGAGTTCCATGTAAAGGGTGAAAGCGCAGTCTTTCAGGGCAGAGTTAGCGGTTGACACAGCAGTAAATATAAATAGGTACTTTCAGAAAATAACGTGATTTGCAATGGAAAGACTGAAGCTGCAGTCAGGTAGCTTACGCAAGCAAGATGTCAGGAGATTAGCTTGTTCATGGAATTATCCAAAAGCTATGCTTTCAGCTCTGTTCTCAGTGAATGTTTCCACGTTTTTTTTCTCCAACATGATTTGAAATTTTTACCATTAAATATCAACGGCATGGAATTTGCTCTGTCTAAAAGATTGACCTGAAAGTTTGGAGTTTCCAGGTTTTAGATGGAGTTATACGGGATTTCACACCTTAACCCTCAACTGTCCAGCACCTTGCGAAATCGTTTTAACTGAAAGGTGCTTTATAAATATAGTTTGTTGTTATTATTAGCTATATCTCTCTACCACTTCAAGTTTCCTAAACTTTCCAATGAGTCATGGTATGCATATTTGTAACGTTTGTACAAACTCTTTTTCTTTCCCTCAAACCAATTTTGATTTTAACCTTCTTTTCTCTCTTGGGAAAAAGGAATATCTAGCACTGAATTACTAGCACTCGTGTTTTGATTTCTTTTTTTCTTTTCACTTCACCCAATCAACAAACTAATTTTTCGATCAAGTTATTACTATCCAGTGTATTGTATTCTGACTGTATGTTTGTAGGTGAACATGGCAGCCACAGCAATGCCCCACAAATTGCCAGGTAGTGAATAACCAACCTATTTATAGAGTTGCTATTCAGGACATTGGAAGAAATCCCCCTTTTGCTTTTCCAATTGCATTGTGTGATCGTTAACACACAGGCACTGATATACAGGACTGAGAAATGAATGTGGGGAGCATGAAAGAGACACCCATTGCTTTGATCCTACTGTGCAGTGTGACAACCATTTAATTAACTTCTAAACCGTCTGAGACAAATTCTTGGACTTTTTCTGGTCTGGGTGAACAGCGGATTGGTCTGTGATTGGTAAAGAGATGTTTTCATTGCCCGCTTTTCTGGAAAAAGTCATACAAGGACATTAACGGAACCTGAAATCTGGTTCCCCCCAAAATAATCTTGTCCCAGTTACCATCCGTGTATGGTGAATATTCATCCTCTAGGACCTATACACATTTCATTTTGTGTTGTTGTTGTAACTAGTGGAATAAGGCATCCTGCTTTTTTTTCAGTGAAACCTAATGGATCCAGCTGATACTCAAACAGAATACAGTATTTATAACACAGTCAATATGTTTCAGATCCTATCCATCTTCTAAATCATCTGTTGAATTTACAAAGTCTGCGGTTTGGGCAGATTATCCTGAATCGATTGTTTGTCATGCCAGCACCTGGCTATACAGAACTGACTGCCCAAAGGGAATATTGGTCCCTCAACCAATGAGCTCAGCACAAGTCACCCCTGGCAGACCGCACAATGAAACATTGAGGGTTTGTTTGTGTAGGCAGAAAACCCCCCTCCACCCCCCAATTTAAAATGAACTTTTGTAAATGTTTAAGCATTGATTTGAGTTAATAACACATTTAGAAGCAAGTAGTCATTGTGGGTCGAAACAAATCAGAAAGTTATGGAAATTGAATTTCTTTGGGCACAACACCAACACACGGACATTAACATTGCATTGAATTTACTATTCTCCTGGGAACCAATCAATCAATTAAGTACAATTGTAGTCGCAGTGCTGCTGAGTATAACAAGCTGAATTGTGCTTGGTCCAACCTGTGAGTTGGCAGTCGCTGTTTGTGCGAGATTTGGGCTGAGAGAGACTCGCTACCGTGATAGAGAACATTCGAAAGTGCCAGGGTGAAACAGTGAATAAGCAAGCAAACAAGCAAGCAAGCAAGAAATTTACTTATTTTCTGACCGATTCAGGCGTTTTATTCTCCACCGTCCGAGAAGCGCGTGAGCTTGAACTGCAAGCGAGGAAGGCATTCAGGTGAAGATATGAGTCAGGGGCCCGCTCTTCCTCAATCAAGCCTGCTCCTCTCTGGTTGGTCACATAAAGGCAGCACAGTGCTTTTTTTCCACAGAGACAATATCCCATTCAGCGCAGTCCAAATCTATATTCCCATAACTAGCATAAATCATGCGAGTGCGTAAGAGTTACAAAAATAAAGTGCACAGAATAACATTGCCCTTGTTTCGAATGGGTGATGCCTTTGCCACTGTAAACCTTTCACTAATGCCCTAATTCACCTGAGGCAGGTACTAACCAGTGCAGACTCAATCTCTTTGCTTCTATTTGCACTTTTAAAGATCTATCTATCTAGTCATGTAATGTCCGATGTTCATCACTCACTAAAAGTAACAATGGGTTTTCCCCCCCCACGCCTCCACCCCCCTCCCCACCTAAAAAAATAACACCGTCTTAAATTTTAAGACATTGTCCTGAAGGCGGAGAGCATGAGACATTTCAGTTCTAAAATCTGGTACAGAATGTCACCATGATGTGACCGCTCATAATATTACGAGAGTTAGTAAACGAGCAAATGGAGAGGATGGGAGAAAGGTTGAGTAGTCAGCACCGTGGGATATCCATCTGACAAGATAGGCACTAACCAAATGTGGTGTGTTGTTGTTGTTGTTGTTGGGTTGTTGGAATGCTCTGCTGGGAGAGGTGGTTGGGACAGAATCCATATTGACCTTCGAGAGTCAGCAACAGGACTGTGGGGAAAGTACACGGATCGAAAACAGACATAATGAGCATTCTTCTGTGCCATCAATTCCTAGGGTTAGGGTTAACCCTAACCCTGAGAATGGTTCCTTGGCTCTACAGTCTATTGTATATAATATGTCAAATGCAGGAATTATTATTTTTATACTACCTGCAGATTTGGACAGCTGGTTAAGACATGTTAGACCACAAGGCTAAATGATGGATGTCTACCCACCAGCATAGAGACCAGATTTCCATTCTGATCTGAGGGTAAAGTTATGTCCGGACCCCCAATTATGTGAATCTCTCTCTGTGAATCGCCCAACATTGCAGTGAATGGACATTGTGTGGGATTTTTTTTTGAGACTCCCCCAAAACTAAACACATCAACGTCCAGCAAACAGAGAAGGGGAGGAAACATTCACCTTGTTAGTCTGGACCCTGGCCTCCAAAGGTCAACGAGCATAGTGCTAACTGATTCCTGTATCCAGGACTCCCCTCGTCTAACTAATCTCGTTCACACACTTAAACATTGCAGCCATATCAGTGTTTAATATCAGAAAACATCGCTGGTCAGAGAGCTGAACAAACTAACTAAAGCCACGTAGAACAATAGGTGCTGTTCCTTCCACCTCTACCGACAATAAATAGTGATTCTGCCCAACAGAAGTATATTTCGAACAGTCTTTCTGATCAGCATATCCCACATGTACAAAACTTTTCAAAAAGAGATATATCGATGCCTATTTTTGTGCAGATGAAGTGACTTATTTAAAATAAAAGATGAATTTCTTCTGTGAAGGTTTTTTCCGCTTTCTGAGATTGATGTTGGCCTGATTACAGGACCCTGGAGGATTGTGCCTAACTAGGTTTTATGCAAATCCTTTTGCTGCGGCTTGCCTTTTGATTCGAAAATACAGGGTTAACTAGAGAATTGCCACATCTAAGGACAGTGAGTCCATATTTAAAGATTCCTTTCCAACACATTCAATCTCGTCTTTCTTTTTGTGATAAACTTACTTACTTGGGGACAGTTCAGTAGGGTGGTCTTCCTTATCTCTCTCACAGAGCCATTCTTGGCCAAAGAGTTATTGACAAGAACACATTTTTACCCTAGCAAGGTGGGAGTAGTTACATCGCTGGGGACCATTGGAATTTTAATATTCTGTTGAGCAGCAACTCCAAACAGTAGATTAGCCTGATCTTGACGACTGCACGAATGCTTTCACACAATAAGCCAACCTTAGCCCCAATCAACACCAAACTTCTCATTGTGTCAACCGCAAAAGTGGGCACTGAGAAGGTACAAATCCTGTAGCCGCCCTCACTCAGAGGGAGTAAATGGGCATAACCAGAATATAAATATACTATAGATAAAATAATGTGGCAAGTGAAATCACAGACTGTACTGTAAACTTGCAATTCCATCACATATAGAATTAAAAGCTCATTGAAACTAATTTCTGTTCATTTTCTGTAACGGAATATTAGTGGCTGCCGAAAACTCACACAATTGGATCAATTGTAATACTGTACTTGACGGCAGTAGCTTTAGGGAGAAACGTGAAACTCAGTAATGATGAATTGCACGAATCATAAATTCCATTATTTATATATGTTTATCAAGTGCCGTTCTCTCTCAATTTCCCACCTTAGTGTCCAGACTGTATATAAACAGTGGGTCTTAAGCCAGTCAGTTTTGGGAAAAGATTCAAAATACCTGGAAAATAAGGAGCCAGTGTCTGGTGTGTGTGCGTGCGCGCCAAGGGATTTTTTTTCTCTCTGCATCAGGCTGTTAACTATTTGCTGTTCCTATTAAATATCACATTTTCTGTGATAAGAAGCTGAAAGGCATCAGGAGTTTCTTTGCGAGATTTGTCCTGGCTTTTAACACTCCTGTTTATCCAGTGAAGCCATTTTCTAACCCCGAAACATTCCCAATTTTCAGCTCATTCCAATGTAAAATTGACAGGGACAACCTTTGGTACCAGTCCCCGCACACAGTATAGAGCAGTGGCTTCCAAACTGAGGGGCATTGGCACCTCCCTTGGGGAGGGAGAGGGGGGGGGGGGGGCGGGGGGAGGGGGGGGTATGGAGCTTTAGAGTCTCGAGCCCCCGAGTGTGTGTGGAGTCGAGGACCCGAGTGTGTGGAGCCGAGTGTGAAGGAGGGGATGGGGGGATGGAACGAAAACTTTGCTGAGTTCGTTGGTGGGTGGGGGGGGCGCTAAACTATTTAAAGTTTGGAAGCCACTGGTATAGACCGTGTGTTAGCAAAACAGTGACATAGATCTGTCCTAAATGGGCAATTTCCCTTTAGAGAAGCAGTGGAAAATGTTTGCCCAAGACCAAACCTGATAGAAATCAAAGACTAAGTCACACCCCGCCTCTTCTTCTTTTGTCTTTACCTGGAAAGTTTACGGTGGTTCGAACTCAAACTGCGCCGACACTCAACCCACCGATATATGTAACAATAACGACTTGCATATTTATTTATACATCGCCATTCAGGCTGGTAGTGGCAGAGAACGCTAAACGGAGCCGTGGCTTGAGGTCAGGCCGGAGAGGGAGGGGGAGGTGAAGGATGGCATTAGGTTGAAGAGAAAAATCTTGAGGTATAATAAGAGGAGGTGATTCAAATTCCCATTCCATTGGAGGAAATTTAGAATTTCGCTCTCTACAGCTGGCAGTCTCTCTGTTGGGTGAGGAAACATTAGCAGGTTAGCGGGTGACTTTGTGTGTGGAGGCTGGGTCTGGAAACACAGTGTAAGGCTGTGGGATAGGCAAACTAGGCAGTCTGAATTCCAGAGGACAGGGGCAAAAACAATCCGACCTGAGATGGGTGGCGTGAACCATAAACTCCTCAAGAGCTTCCTAGCGAGCGACACAGCTCCGAATGAAATGTGTGAGAGCATTGTCATAGAGAGCCTTCCCAGCCTTGCTCGCAACGTGCCGATTTTAAATGCGTCCGTCAGCTCTGGACTTTGGATTTCCGTTGAACACTGAGCACAGCGAGGCCGGAACTCACATCTTTGTGACTGGCAGAGCCATTCAAACACAATCCTAAAATTGGTCATTTTCAATCCACGACTGTTTGTGTGGGGGACGCTGCTGTGCGCAATCGGCTGCCGCGTTTCTCCCACAAATACATGTACAGTCAATTCACTTTACGGTATATTCTGTGAAGCACTTTGAGACACAGTCGATAAGATGTGAAAAGCAGCTATATCAAATGCAAGGATTATTATTATTATTATTCAGATCAGGGAGGATTTGCTGTGATTTCACACCCTTTTAACCCTGTCCCAATCCTTCCTCCTGATAAAATGCCTAGAGGTTTTGAAACGTCTTGAGAGGGTCCCTCTCCATGGACCTGTTGGCAGTCCAGTGACTACGTATGTGTAGACAAACACAGAGTAGGAGTCTTGCCTGGATGGTTGACGGTATCTCTTCCCAGCTGCTTACAATACCAAAGAAACACATGCATCCGTCCGCTCTTCTGCAGCAAAACAGCACAAAGGTTTCGGAGCAAAACTTAAGGAACAGTCAGGAAATATTCAGCCTCTACGCCCCGAAACTCTGGAACATTTTCCCTCAATCCCTCCGCCTTGCAAACCCCCCCAGCCCCCCCCACCCACGTCTCCACGCCCCGCCCTTTATCAAGTCCTGCTTGAAAACCTTTCTTTTCGACCATGCTTACGGTCACCTCAACCCAACCCAACCCTCCCACCCACACCCCCCCTCCACCGGCTTGCAGTCAGGCTATGCCACTGTTAAGAGCTCTGAGACGCTACCCAGTGTGGAGGATCCTGCATAACTGCAAAGTGTTGTTGTTGTTGAAACACCCTGTCTGTAAAGGCCTCTGATGGCTGTCCAGCCAGGAGGGAACTATCAGGGATTGAGTTGGTTTTTTAGTAAATATTCTGCCAAACCATTTAGTTCCCAACAACTCTCTCCAAACACAATTTTTTGTCCACATATCAACAGGTTGCATTTTAAACCCCCCCCACAAAAATCCCAAATGTATAGCTGAGCTACTTTTACCATACTGACTCCTTTCACATGTCAGTGTAAGCTAAACCTTCCAGCGTCTCGCTGGAGACATTCTGTCTGCAATGCTCTTACAGCTCCTGCTAACAGGGACTACTTTGCCGAACATACAGGGACAGTGTGTGTCTTTGGTCCTTGCATTTCACCAGTGTCCTCAACCACCCCTGAAATGTGGAAGGTTTATATCACTATATCAGATAAACGCAGAAACAATAACAGCAAAATTACAGTTTTACGTAAAGCGCCTTTTTTTCATGTCGGGAGGACGTCCCGACGTGCTGAGCAATCACGCGTGACAAGTTACGAGCTGAGCACATGCACTGGGAATTCCTTCCAATGACTGGAAGAAATTCCCACTTAGACGTCTTCATTAAAATGGTACAAAATTGGGCTTCTGATCTCCGAGGGACACAGTCTTTCTTTAGCACAGTCTGTTTAATCATGTTAAAAAAAAACACACAGTCTACATTTTGTAGGTATTAGAACCTACATAGATAAAGTCACTACACTTTGCAATAAATCCCATGAAGCACTTTGATATGAAAGGTGCCGTGTCAAATGCAATGGTTATTTTCATGGCCTCAAACCTCTCTTTCCAGCTTGGTGGTAATTGTGATTGTAACAATATCACATCGATTTCCATCCGTCCTTTAGTCCAGGTCTAATTTTATAGTTTGTCAAAAACCTGTATTTACTTCTGACTACTGGCTCAACAAAATTGATTAAAAGATACAGTTGACACTATCCCCCCACCCCCACCCACCCACCCACACTGAGTAGGGAACCCTGACACAGAGAACAGTAATTCAGCCTAAAAAACATTGAAACCTGTCGAGTGTGTGGATGAAGTGACAGCGACTCGGTGTGTTGTGTGCTCTCTCTCGTTTCCACCACTAGCTGTCAGCAGACAGCCATTGTCCCTCAATGCACTTATTCCCACTTTGTGTACAGCAAGTCACTGTCATTATTTACGGATTTCAAGTACATTGTGAAACAATTACAGCAGCTGCAAATGTGCTTGTGATGGCTCTCCGGGATAGAGAGGCTTCTTCAAACTCGGCTGCCACTGTAGAGGAGGGGAGGGTGGGGGTGGAAATCACAGGAATCTGGCAGGCTCCTATGGCATAAGGATACAATTTTAGGATAATGGAAATTTGAGACTCTCCTAACTGTATCCCGGAATCTTATACACAGAGAGGAGCTCCTTCTGTTTATCTTCAGGCCATAAATTAGAAGCTTGGAGACGTTTTGCTGCTTCCAGTTTCTTTTTTTTTAAAAAAACCCTGAAAGACACAGCGCACTTCTGTCCTTTTCCTTTAAAAATAGAAACTGCCGTTAACATTCGACACTAACACAGAACCACCTTTTTCCCACAGAATTCCTGGTGATCAGTCAGTCCGCAAACATTTTTTAAAAAAATAGCTGAAGCAGCAGAAGAAATCTGGACATTGAGCGACAAAATCTAAACCTTTGCAATACAGAAAGGGGGGAGAATTGAAAATGGACTGAGGAACAAAAATCTGACAACAAAAAACAAACTCTAGGCTGATTGAAGTAGAAGTGAAATAATTGCCCCCAAATAATATACTAATGGGTATTCAATGCATCCGTGAGAGTGTAACAGGAAGCTCTGTACACTCGGGGGGAAGATGTTAAAGGAATATTAAGGGTGTCATTAATAGAGAGGATCACAAGGCTCTATTCATAAACTCCTTAACATTCCATTACTTTTGACCCCCGGAGGTCATTCCAACATCTTGTTTTGGGGGCATATAAACACATGACTGAGTGCAAGCGCTATTCTAGGATAGGGGCTCAAGGCTCATTAACCACTGGGTTGTTGCTTGGGGATTTAATCGAATCAGTCATCAGTTACAGTGTGGAGCTGACCGAGTTAGGTGTCAGAGATCTGTCGATGTGTTTTTTTTCTCCAGAGTTCGTTCCTAAGTGAACAAACAGTAGGGCACGGAGAATGGGCGATCTCTTGGTTGGGATTCAAGTCTTAGCTCCAGAATTGGTGGGAGCATCTACACACACTCTCTGGACTGTCCTATTCATAATCCCACAAGACATTTTAAAGTTGTGTTTCAAATGTATAACAAACAAACAAACAAACAAAATGGCACTTATAAAGAACCTTTCACATCAAAAAGGTTCCAAAGCGCTGAACTGTCAGGTTAGGACCCGAGCCGGGGGAAGGGTGGGGGGTAGTCAGGATAGTGGGAAGGAGAGAGGGAGAGGGGCAAGAGTTAGTGGGGCAGTCGAAGGCGTGGTCAAAGAGGAAGTTCTTGAGACCAGCCTTGAAGGAGGAAAGGGAGGAAGCGAAGCGGAGGGGCTGCGGGATGGAGTTCCACAGTGTGGGAGCAGAGAGGCTGAAAGCCCGGCCACCGGGGGGTTAGGGTGGTGGACGTGGAGCAGGCCTGAGTCTGCTGAACGGAGGGGATGGTTGGGCTGATAGGAAGACAGTAGGTCAGAGAGATAGGCGCGGGCAAGGCCGCGAATGGCCTTGAAGGTGAGGACGCGACCTCATGGTTCTCTCCTTCACACCACCTGGAGCTCCAAACATTCAAAGTCTTGGTTCACACAATGTCAGGGCTGAGCAGATCTCTGCTTTCCCACTCTTTAAGGAAATTAAGCACATTCATGGATAGACATAGCTTCAATTGCAAGAGTAGACTCTTCCCTAGTTCATTGTCTTTGCTGGAATGGAACATAGACATCTGATGCACCTAAACATTTTTATATTATCCATCCAGCCCAACCAGTCTGCACTGCTGTGTTTCTGCACACCAAACACCCAAGTCCCACTCACACTCCTGTTCACTTCCCCGCCTAATATTCCTCAATGGAATTTTTTAAATGACATAATCTGTACAATCTACAACTTTTCTCTTCACTTATTATAGAGTAATACATTAATAATAATAATGATCTTTTGATATCAGTCAGTCAGTCAGCCACACACCCAGCCAGCCGGCCAGCTTGTTCTTTCAGGAGATGAAGGTAGAACGTGGAGTGCAGTAGGGGAGGTTTGGCAAGGAATGAGACATAAATCGTCCTTTTATATTATAATAAGCTGGTCTGTCTTCACCAGTAGCTTTCTACAGAGCGTGTCCAATAACTGAACCATTGAAGGTAAACCCAAAAACAAACCTTAGTGGTTAGAGAGGAATTAATCAGGGCTGTTAGGCGCCAGGAACTTGACTAAAAACCGTGGTGGTTAGGGGTGAAGAGGGACGGGCCTAGCTGGAGGGTGAGTTTGGATTAAAGCCAGGACAATGTGTGAGCGGATTTGTTTGATGCCAGGCTACCTTTGCTTGTGTGGCAGGGTCTAGCTGTGCTGGCGTGATCTTACTGTGGGTCAGTGTGTCCTGCTGTGTTGGAATAACTATACTCTTGAGTGAGTGTGAGGTAAGCCTTGAACGAGCTGATTCTCTGCCTGGTGAGAATTCTGTCCTGACATAACCCATCCAGCTGTTTGATGTTGGACTTTTCTATCGTACGTTATCAAAAAACAAATCATAATTTTCTTCAGTTATCTCAGCAGATTTTGGTCCAGCTCACACCTGATTGGATCTGATTTCTGACACGACGAGTAAAGTATCTTTTGTTACGTTGAGTGTTTTGTGAATTATTGAAAAAGATGCCTTTTTTAAAAAAGTGCGAATGACAAATCTTTCCCTTAAATGGCTAAATAAGCTGTAAAATATAGGTTGGTTTGAAAAGAAAAGCTCACATTTTTACAGCAGCATAGTGCAAAATTGGTTTAAAGTAACTACTGTTAAGTGTAGTGACTGATTTTGTAAACCAAAGTCGCAACACAAGCCATGAGGTGAATGGCTTTCTTCTCTTTTCCAATGAAGTTGCAGGATATTCAATGTCCACATGAATAAACAGACCTTGGTTTAATTTCTCCTCTAATCCCACTTCCATGCCTGTTTGTGGGCCACTGCTGTGTGCAATTTGGCTGCCGTGTTTCACCCACAAATATATAGTCAATTCTCCTACTTTCCTTCATTCTGCCCCTCCCCCTCCCCTTGCTCTTGTCCCATCATGACTGTCCAGCGCCTCAGGACGTCCTCTCAACGTGAAAGGCGTTATATTAATGTAAGTGTTGGTTGGTCGGTTGACTGAATGTCTCAGGAGTAGGAATGCACCACTGATGAGCCAGTGTATAGCCATAGAGTGTAGATTGTGAGCACCAGACTGAGATTGGGTTTGAATTCATAACCTTCAGAAACAGAGTTGTTAGGGGCTGACTGACTGACTGACTGACCGAACGACCGACCGACCGACCGAACGAACCAGGGTGAGAACAGTAATTAAAGCATGTGTTAGTCACCGGTGCCTCTTGCTTCATTCGTTCGGTAACTGCAGCCCTAATGTCAACCAAACGCTTGGGATTACGCAAGTTTGCCAAACTCACAGTGCTATCCATTCGAAATTGGTGCTGGTGGGAATTGCTGGGGTAAACGTTTAAAAGCCACATAAAAGAGAAACGCAATTGGCTCTTTGTCTGGTCTGAACTTTTCCTGTTTTTGCTGAACATTCATTTTACATTTTCCATTGTTCCCTGTCATTTCTCTTGGGTTACACTCCAAACATTATCCATTCGCTCCTCTGCCCGGCCTCGCTTTCCTGATACACACACACACACACACACACAATTCCATTTAAGCCGTGTGTATTACACCGTCTGAAATGCTGGCTTCACACTTGAGCAAACTGGCAGAGCCGTGTTTTATAATTCTAATCTTTCAATTTGATTCTTCTTTTCTTTTTCAAGGTAAATGATCCCACAACCTCTGCGGAGTTTTCTGTAAAGTATAGTGACTGTATTTTTTTTTGGGGGGTGGGGTGGGGTGGGCAAACGTGACAGCCAATTTGCACAGAAGAATTGCACAGACCCCCTCACAAGCAGCCGTAGAAATAGGGAAACAAGGAAATCTGCAGCACAGGTGGTGGCTAGAGTATTGGCTCACAGAGGCAGGAGGTCTCTTCATTCCCACCACTAGCCTTATTCCTAGATACCTTCAACCCTTCTTTCTCATATGCACTGTCTATGCACTGCCTCTCGAATGCTACAATGAACTCCACCTTCGGGAGCCTATTTGGCAACACATCCAACATCCCAACCAACCATTCTCTGGGTGAAAAAAAATCCTACTAAAGTTCTTCTGTTATTCTAGCGGCAATCTTGGAACCTAATTGCCAACTCTCCCATCAACAAAATAACTTCTCCCTATTTGCCCTGTCAAAAACTCTCAGAATTCCTTACACCTCACTGTTACCTGGTTTCGCTTATCTTTTCTTTTCAACACCGTGATAGACACAAAAATGATTGGTAATAGGCGGATTGGATGGACCAGAGCTAAGGTTCTGGATGGCTGTTTGGATGCCAACGTATATCAAAACGTTACACACACTCAACCTCCCAAATAGTCAACAGTTTGCATTTATATAGAGCCCTTTCACCCAGGACAGCGTCTGCACAATGTAGACACATTCAATCCTCACGTAGCTCATACACTGCATGCGTATCACAGACACATGCACATTAATCATCACATTCACACATCTGTACACATTCGTACAAGCTCACTCCTTGTCTGCGCTTTTTTTTTCCAGGACTGAAGTTAAGGAGCACTGTGCAACCTTCACAGCTGATTCCAGGGGTGACCTTTTGTTACTGGTTTTGTGACCTGTTAATCAATGGTTGCCAGTTTGCTCGCCGACACTGAATGAAACATTCAAGAGGGGCAGACTGACGCCAGGCGCGAGGCAGAGCTGGGGCTCTGGAGCAGGACGAAAGATACAGAGTTAACTGTAGCTTGGCTCGTGTGTTTGCCGGTTCCCTGAAGTAAAGCATAGAAACTGCATTTAACAAACTGAAGTGCAATGAATCTGACCATTCTCCCCGTCTGTTTGTGTTGGAAGCCAGTCAGTTTCTTCACTGACCTGAATGCCCAGAAGTCAGGAGACAATCTTCTGCTTGTGTGGCAACCATCTGTACCCAGCGACACTGCTCTGCCTCTTCTCACAAACCGTTTGAGTTCTGTACAGTAATATTCTGAGAAGTTGGGGTGTCTGACGTGCGGAATGTGCCACCACCAGTATTCATTTTTCAAACCCCCCCCCCCACCAAATAATATGAAAGCGAATTTAATCCGAGTCACTAATTATTCCCAATTAGCTCTCACACTGAGGCTACTTTTATACCGAAAAGGATCAGAGAGGACACCAGAGAGATGTGAGTCTGCACGGCTACGAATGCAACAGAAAGAAATTCTTCTTCAAGGGGCAAATCTACGAGAGCAGCATCGATCTTATATCTGGATGGTTCTTTTAAGATTTTAATCAGGACTTTCTCCTTACCTTCTCCTCCCAAGACTGTTGACTCCCTCGCGCTGAGGGCAGTGACGCACTTGCATCCTCGATTCACTTTCCGGGAGTAACAATCACTGAAATCACTGAAAAAAAACATAGTCACAATAATAATTTAGTTAATTAATGCGCAACGCTTTGTGGCGGCATTGCTGCGCGCTATTGGCTGCCACGTTTCGTCCACTAAATCCCACAGTCAATCCACTTTACTGTATATTCTGTGAAGCGCTTTGAGACATCCCAAAGACGTGATGATATTATTATTAGATCCTGGAATCAGCCACTTGCTGATCTCGACTCGGATTCAGAAGCTTATTAGTTCACTGTGTGCAAACTGGCTGCCGTATTCACCTAATTATACACAAGTCACTACAAGGGATTGTATTTAGTGAGAAGCTTTCTGCAACTGAGAGGGAATAACAACAACAACAACTTTGATTTATAAAGCGCCCTCTAAACCGGTCGGCGTCTCAGAGCAATTCACAATTAACGGATCCCAGGACCGAGCCTGGGGGTGGGGGGGGGGTGGGGGGGGGGTGGGGGGTTGGTGGGGTTGGGGGGGGGGGGGGGGGTGGGGGCTAGGGGTGGTGGGGGGTGGTTGGGTGGGGGGTGGGCAGGGGTAGAAGGGGTAGACCAAGGGCGCGGTCGAACAGAAAGGTCTTTAGCTGAGACCTGAAACTGGGAAGGGAGGAGGCGAAGGGAGCGAGGAAGGGAGTTCCGGAGCTTTGGGGCGAAGTGGCTGAAGGCACAGCCACCGAGGGTGGAGCGGAGGATTCGGGGGGACAAGGATTAGGCCAGAACCGAATAAGATGCGGAATGAGGGATATGAACCTATGTGTAGTATTTTTTCATTGGGACCTTTAACAAATGGGTTGCCTAATTGTATTTCCATTATTAATATTTCTAGACAAAACAAGTGAGTTATATCTTTCTCTAGTTTCCGCATGTTGTCAGCAGGCTTTAGTTCCAGTCTGTGGCATTTTCCATTCAGGATTTTCTTTGATCATTTTCCTGAACTTACTTCAACTCAATTCAATTCACCCCCCAACCTCAAGATTCCACTAACCCAACCTCCCTCAACACTGCCTCCGGCAACCCATCAACAAACAGGGGTAATATAGTTATGGTTTGTGGGGAGGGTGGGGAGGGGTGGACAGGATGAGGACATGTTGTTGTTACTTCAGCGCCTTGAGAGACATCCTCCCGCAGTGAAAGGCGCTCTACAAATGTCATTTTGCTGTGGTTACTTTTGATCTGCTATAGGTTCTTGGTTGGATGTTGATTAAAGTGGAGTCCTGTAGCTCAGTGGTTAAAG
Organism: Hydrolagus colliei; assembly: GCA_035084275.1. Classification (NCBI taxonomy): domain Eukaryota; kingdom Metazoa; phylum Chordata; class Chondrichthyes; order Chimaeriformes; family Chimaeridae; genus Hydrolagus; species Hydrolagus colliei. Next base: position 16,994,844 of record CM068755.1, on the reverse strand, counting down.
ACACTCGCCTTGCAAGCGAGAGACCTGGGTTCAATTCCCGGCAGGTCAGGGCAAGTTTCCTTACTCCACACACACACATACACTAATAATAATCCCTAAAAAAAAAACTAATATAAATTGGTCGTTTCAATCCACAATTGTGTGTGGGGGACACTGCTGTGCGCCATCGGCTGCCGCGTTTCCCCCCAAAACATACAGTCAATTCACTTTACAGTATATTCCGTGAAGTGCTTTGAGACGTCAAAAAGCGCTATATTAGGGCAGGGTAGGGCAGGCAGAGCAGGCCAGGCCAGGGCAGGCCAGGGCAGGGCAGAGCAGGGTAGAGTAGGGTAGGGGCAGGGCAGGGCAGAGCAGAGCTGGGCTGGGCTGGGCTGGGTAGGGTGGGTGGGGTGGCAGTACTGATTTCCCACTGTGTGGCGTACGATGACGCAGGCTGGAGCTTGCGTGAATAGACCTCTGATTCAAATCTCTCCATTCTTTACGTGAAGGAAAAAAAACTAAGCCAAGTAGCCAAATGCGTCAGAGAGGATTCTGAGAGAGAGAGAGAGGGCGGCGTTTGTCCAGGGTATAGGAGGCGACTGTTTGGATTATCAGTAAATCCAGCCAGTGATAGCCCCACCCCACCCTGGGTTATATCATATACCCAATAGTTGGGAGTCATTCATTGACTCAGTGACTATTAGCAGCAGCTTCCTGTTGCCTGGTTTGCTGCTGAGCAGAGGCCGCTGACTGCGTCAGGGACTGAGGAAAGAAACGTCCTTTTGTGTGTCTAATGGGTGTGTGTGTGTATGTGTGTGTGTGTGTTTGCTATGTGTACTGTGCTGTGTTATACAGTATGAGGGTGTGGACACTGTCCTGCGTGTGTAGTGTGTGCTGTGTTATGCAGTGTGAGTGTGTGTACATTGGCTTGTGTGTGTGGGTGTATGGTGTGTATACAGTGTGAGTGTATGTACACTGGCCTGCGTGTGCTGGGCAATTGGTAGAGACATGGCCTCAGGCCTCTTTCATAAAAATATGTTGGTTTTTTTTTTACAATCGATACAGCACCAATAATAATCATCCTTGTATTTGATACAGCGTTTTTCACGTCTCCTATCTAGACTTTGTCTCAAAGCGCTTCACAGAATATACTGTAAAGTGAATTGACTGTATATAATATTTGTGGGCGAGCGAAACGCGGTAGCCGATCACACAGCAGCAGCGTCCTCCCCCCCCCCCCCCCCCCCCCCCCCCCCCCCCCCCACACACACACACACACACACACACAGTCGTGGGATTAAAACGACTAACGATATCAGAATGCCGGCTCCTTACCTCACCGAGGCATCTCTCACCCAAACGAAAAATCCAAACGAAAAAAAACACGAAACACGTGAACCCAAATGGCGGGATTGGGCGGATTTCCGTGTTCAGCGCTTTGGGACGTCCTCCCGACGTGAAAGGCTCTATACAAGCGCAATTTTGTTGTTGTTGTTGTTGATGTTGTTGGTGTCAGGGACCAGAGAGAGCCTGCCCTGGACCTGTGTCCCCGGGGGCCACTAAGGCAAGTTACTGTGGACTTTGCTCCTCGCAGGTGCTGTGACTAAACCAGGTTCCCGTGTTTGGGTTGGTACATTCCTGCCTTTGCGGCGTCTCCTTCACGATACAAATCCCCCCAGATCCCACACGGAGGGAGTCCGGAGCGCGGAGGGTTGTTGGGACGCACTTTAGTCGAATGTCTGAGGGTTTCTCTCACTCTTTCAAACTTTGAGGCCAAGCCTCATCTAATGGATGCAAAGAGGGTGAGGGGAGGGTCTGTGGTGGACTGGACTGTTTGGGGAAAATAACGTGTAATCCTCACCACCGAATGTCACACTATATTATATTATAGTTTGCTCCAGGCTCTCCAGGTTCTCTCTGCATAAGCCTTCCCAAAGTTGGTTTGTGGTCTTGGTGGCCTCCTCTCTGAGAGAGTGTGAGGAGCCACGCCATGAACCTGGATTCCTGTCCTGTGCCTGTATCCCAGGGCCCATTGGCAGTGCGGTTAGCAAAGCAATGCCTCTCTCTCTCTCTCACTTGCTCTCTCTCTCTCTCTCTCTCCCTCACTCTCCTGGTGCAAATACAGCTGTGAGACCACTGTGAGACTTGGCAAGATGGCAGCCCGAGCTTCCCAATCCTTCAGTATATCACAGCGTCCAGCTCCCCAATCCTCCCGCTAAACAGGAGGCCGTTGGCATTCATCTATCAACACCCAGCACAGCAGCTGGGAGGCTTGCCTGTGGATCCACATTGCGAGCTCCTGTAGCTCAGTGGGTTAGAGCACTGTCGCCTTACAAGCGTGAGACCTGTGTTCGAATCCAGGCAGATCAGGGCGAAACCTTAGGCAAGTTTCCTTACTCCCCATACACACACACACCTAATAATAATCCGTCCAAAAAAAACACACAATAATAAAAATTGGTCATTTTCAATCCATGACTGTTTGTGGGGGAGGCTGCTGGGTGCAATTGGCTGCCATGTTATATTCTGTGTTATATTCTTTTGAGACATCAATCAGATGTGAAAAGCTCTATGTCAAATTAAATATATTAAATGCAAGGATTATTATTATTAGTAGTAACTGTAGTTAACGCACCGCAGAACAAAGATGAGAGCTGTGGTCTGCGGTGTCTATTGGATTCACTGAGTGCGTGAGAGAGAGAGCATTTTATTCTGCTATAAGAACAACAACAAAGTTACATCTATCGAGCGCCTTTCACGTCGGGAGGACGTCCCAAATCGCTAATGTTTTCAGTACAGAAGGGGGTCATTCAAGAGCCCTCATCACTGCGCTCCCTGTGATGGAAGTTGCCTTTTATTATTAGCCTCTGTCCAGCTCTCTCGGCAGCGTTCTCCCACAAAGACTTTACTTTATTAAAATAAAAAACTGGGAGAATTGTTTTGTAATTTACATTGGGATCAGTGGTTTGAGAACAAACCCACAAACTCGGGCAGTTTTTTTTGCTGCCGCTGCAGTTTTACTCGGTGACATCTTCAGTTTATGAAATTCCCTGTTTCGTTCTCAATGAATAGATGAGCAGTTTGAGGAGCAGATATCAATGGCTACACAGTCCACACAGGTACAGCCACTGTTCGTCAGTCTCACTGGGCTTTTGACGCTCCCTCAGAGAGCATCTGGGCAAAGCGGTGGTGGGGGGGGGGGTGCAGGGGAGGGGTGGTGGGGGAGTTGTTGACCTGACAGCAGTAAAAACTCCTTTCTCTTTTCCAATAACATTGTGGGATCTTTATCCTTGCATTTGATATAGTCCCTTGTCATGTCTTCGAGACGTCTCAAAGCGCTTCACAGATTATACTGTAAAATGAATTGACTGTATGTTTGTGGGTGAAACGAGGCAGCCAATTGCACACAGCAGTGTCCGTCCGTCTGTCCGTCCCCCCCCCCCCCCCCCCCCCCCCCGCCCACACACACACACAAACAGCTGTGGGTTGGAATTACCAATTTTAGTATTGTTGTTTTTTGTGGGAGGGATCATTATTAGGCGTGTGTGTGCGTGTGTCTGTGTGTGCGTGTGTCTGTGTGTGGAGTAAGGAAACTTGCCTAAGGTTTCGCCCTGACCTGCCTGGATTTGAAACACAAGTCTCACTAGGCGAGTGCTCTAACCCACCGAGCTACAGGAGCTCCACTGAGCCAGGCTGTTCCTCATGTAGAGGGACATGTCAGTGTATGTAGTAATAGCCCATCAGCAGCTCTGTGTGCAGCAGAGAGAGCTATACATCCCGGCTGAAATCAATGCTGACTTTATGAGTTATTATGAGGATGACGATTAAAGTGTGTACAGGCAATAATTTGATGTGAATCACACTATATGAATGCAGCAGAGGAGAGCATACTGAGAGTGACTGAGTGACAGTGAGTGAATGAATAAAAGCAAATTTTTATTGAATTGTCGATAAAGTAGTGATGTGAATGACAGGGTATAATGATGCAACGGTACCCAGTGACTGGGGTGAAACTCCCTGACCTGTTTATAATTCAAACCTGTCACTGCCACCCTGTGGCACAGATGTGAATAGGAGCTGATCTCTGGGTTAGAGAGGTTCAGACCTTTCATTGCCTGTTTAGGAATGATCCTTTCCCTCAGTACACAGCCCTGTCACGTTGTTGAGACGTCTCAAAGCGCTTCACGGAATATACTGTAAAGTGAATCGACTGTGTATTTGAGGGGAAAACACGGCAGCCAATTGCGCACAGCAGTCGTGGGGAGAAATTACCAATTTATTATAGTTTCTTTTTGATGGATTATTATGAGGCGTATGGAATAAGGAAACTTGCCCGAGGTGTCGCCCTGACCTGCCTGGATTCGAACACAGGTCTCGCGCTTGTGAGGAGAGTGCTCTAACCACTTCACATCTCACATTTTATGAGGGGAATGGTGCCCCAGGCTGAGACTGGGGAGGTGGGGAAATTAATACGCTGGCATAATATTGTGTCAGAATGAAAACGGCTGTGAAGTCCAACCTTTACTTGATGAGGCTGGAGTTGTTTCAATGTGAGTGAGAGCGAGAGGCACATGGAAGTTCCCTGGCTGTATGGACTTGCATACCAACCAAAAAGTTAGTTTGCAGGTGCAGCAAGCAACAAAGGCGAACGGCAAACGCTAGCGTTCATCGCAAAAGGTTTAGAGTACAAGAGTAGGGAAGTCTTGCTGCAACTGTATAGGGCTCTGGTGAGACCACACCTAGAGTATTGTGTGCGGGCTTGGTCTCCTTATTTAATAAAGGACATACTTGCCTTAGAGGGGGTGCAGCGTAGATTCACTAGGTTAGTTCCTGGGATGAGGGGACTGATAGGTTGAATAAACTAGGGCTGTATTCTCTAGAGTACAGAAGAATTAGGGGGGATCTTATTGAAACATATAAGATTCTTAAAGGGCTGGATAAAGTAGGCACTGAGGGACTGTTTCCCCTGGTAGGAGAATCTATAACCAGGGGTCACAGTCTTAAAATTAAGGGTCAGCCTTTTAAAACAGAGTTGAAGAAACATTTTTTCACTCAGAGGGTAGTGAGTTTATGGAATTCACTTCCCCAGAAGGCTGTAGTTGCTCAGTCCTTGAACATTTTCAAGGCTGAGACTGATAGAGTTTTTTTTAAAAAAATAGAGGGATTAGGGGATATGGGGATAGGGCAGGTAATCAGAGTTAGGTCAGAAGATCAGCCACGATCTTATCAAATGATGGGGCAGGCTGGAGGGGCTGAATGGCCTACTCCTGCTCCTAATTCTTATGTTCATGTTAATATTATATCCAAAGCATCTTCAGATAAGTCAATCAGAGCAACACATCACAGAACCACTGAATATCACAGCACAGAAGTCAGCCCACTCAGTACACTACCCCCACCACCCCCCCTCCCCCATTCCTGCGCAGTGAGCCACCCAGTCAAACACACTCGACTCCGTTTTTACCCCAAACACACACACACACACACACACACACATTATTCACGTCTCTCCTTTTCAAGCAACTATCAAATTCCCATTTTGTTTTGGCAGAATTGTTTCGGGACTTTGCCTGAAACGGGGTTAGGAATTTTCACCCCGAGCGTAAAAGCCATTGGCAATGTGGGCTGGCTATCAATGTCTGTACTGTCGACTCTCGGTCTCCGTCCGGGGTTGATTTTCCCCTCCTCTGAGCCGGGCCGTTGGGGAGCTCGGCTCAACCTCATGTACTGCGGTGACTTTTTTTTTCCCCTGGTAACTGAAAAGAGGAGTTGTACTTACAGTGAGACCTGTGAATGGGGAGCGTTCAGCTCGCGTTGGCAACGCTCAGTAACTCGCCCAGTCAGAAAGTCAGCCAAGGAGAGGCAGGGGGAATCATTTTGTAATAAAGAAAGAGAAGAAAAATAAAAATAAAATAAAATATTAAAATAAAATAAAATAAAAATAATATAAAATAAATCAATTCTGGCACAAAGACAAGCCCTGAGTCTTGTTTCTACATGAAACAGAACATTGTCCCAGTTGAACAGTGCCAGTTATTGCTTGACATCTTTGGGCTTGGGTTCGACCCAAATTGTTCTGAATCGCGGCCAAAAATCACAGTGAGGCTGGCCCCACGGTGGAGAGTCGCTCTTTGTTCAATCCTCTCTCATCCCCGGACAGCTTCAGCTCTGTCAGTCCTGCCTCAAACCAGCACACTCACATACACACTCACACACACACACACACACCACACACAAACACTCTCGCTCATGCTCTCACCCCATCCCAAACCCAAAACTTACGCCACCCAATCCAACCTCACCCCCCACCCCACCCCACCCGCCCTCCACCTCATCCTCACACCACCCCAGCCATCAATCCACAGCCCACAAGCACACACAACCGCTTGGATACCGCTCAGAACAGTTTTGAGTTGAGTACAGAGACTGCGCTGAGTGTAGGCGGGCCAGGAAAAAACCCACAATAATAAAATTGGTCATTTTCAATCCACGACTGTTTGTGTGGTGGGGGGGGAACGCTGCTGTGCGCAATTGGCTGCCGCATTTCACCCACTTATATATATATATGTATGTATATACAGTCAATTCACTTTACAGTATATTCTTGAAGCGCTTTGAGACACAGTCTAGATGGTGTGAAAAGCCGCGATATCAAATGCAAGGATTATTATTACTTTATTATTATTTATTACTGCCCAAGACCTCTCTATGGCTGTGTCAGCCGTAGCCCGAGACAGAGACAGAGAGACAGAGAGCTGGGCCTCGGCATTGGCGTGAAGTCTCCCGGAATCCTGGACTGATCCAGCTGCCTCTCTCTCTCTCTCTCTCTCTCTCTCCGCAGGACGTCCTCACTTTAACACTCGGAGCCCCCGTAGGGAGCTTTCTCCAGGGCTGTGGGTGTCAGCGTCTGGCAGAGCGGATAGTTCCTGAGGCTGTGTTTACACTGAACGAACCAGTGGGTCACAAAAACAGGACGACAACAACAACAACACGTTACATTCACGTCAGGAGGAAGTCCCAAGTGAGCCACTGGCTCACTTTCCTTTTTAAATAGCGTTTGAAATCTTTAATGTGCACCTGAAAGCAACAAATAGGATGTACTGTACACCACAGAATACACTGTGAAGCGAATTGACTGTATATTTGTGGGCGAAATTGCGCACAGCAGCGTCCCCCACACAAACAGTCGCACATTGTGCAACCAAATTAATATATCTGTTTTTGAAAGGGTTATTATTAGGCGTGTGGAGTAAGGAAACTTGCCCACGGTTTCGCTCTGCCTTGCCTGTAATCCAACCCACTTTTCTCGCTTGCGAAGTGAGTGCTCTAAACACTGAGCTACAGGACTCCAAACAATCACACCTCAGCCACAATCTCTCACCAGCTCCGATAATCACTGCCACTCCCAGCCTCTCCCGCCCCCCACTACCCCACCCCCCCACCACCCTCCCCACACACACACACACACACGGTATTTCAGTGCATTCTTAAGCACACTGGACATCTCTTTCCTCCTTCCCCAGCGCTGTGTCGGAGGTGCTGTCCTTCAAATAATAATAATCCTGGCATTTGATATCGTGGCTTTTTATATCTTATCGACTGTGTCTCAAAGCGCTTCACAGAATAGACTGTAAAGTGAATATACTGTAAAGTATATATTTGTGGGCGAAACGTAGCAGCCAATTGCTCACAGCAGCGTCCCCCCCCCCCCCACCCCACACAAACAGTCGTGGATTGAAATGACCAATTTTATTATTGTTGTTTTCTTTTGGAGGAATATTATTAGGCGCGCGCGCGTGTGTGTGAGTGTGTGTGAGTGTGTGTGAGTGTGAGTGTGTGTGTGGAGTAAGGAAACTTCCCAAGGTTCCCACACACGGCAATGAGAACAGCAGCCACGAAATTACATTTGTATAGCGCCTTTCACGTCGGGGGGACATCCGAAGCCGGTGAAAAGACCTCTGTTTGATTGGTCAGAAATCTAATCCATGTCCATTTGTTTATTAGTAAATCTATCAATATTAAGAGTCTAGTGGAAAGGAATGGAATTATCGGGAGAATGTTTAGGGAATCGATTCCTCGTCACTCCCACATTTCACACCTTGACACCCACAGACCATTAGCTGCCAGTTGTTCAGTGGCGTGTGAGGCCTTCACACCTCACAGCTCAGCTCATTCTCATCGAAGGGTGGAGTGTGTGTGTAAACAGCATACCCCAACACTCACACTTATTTACTCTCATGCCAAGCGATCAATCAAAGCTCCCGACTGTCGGACGCAAAGAAAAGGGGTGGGGGGAGAAGGGGGGAGCCCTGAGGTACTCTTGATGAGAGACCTGAAGGCTGACCGAAATCGCAGATAGCCTGGGTTCAGAAAATTCCTTGCCACAAACAATTCGTTCGAATCACTTTCCATATACAATTAGTCCCCGCTTAACGTCGTAGTTGTGTTATAATAATAATAATTCTGGCATTTGATATAGCGGCTTTTCACATCTTATCTAAGCGCTTCACATAATATACTGTCAAGTGAATCGACTGTATATTTGTGGGCGAAACGTGGCAGCCAATTGCGCACAGCAGCATCCCCACAAACAGTCGTAGATTGAGAATGACCAATTTTTATTCTTCATTTTTTTTTGACAGATTATTATTAGGCGTGTGTGTGTGTGTCTGGAGTAAGGAAACTTGCCCAAGGTTTCGCTCTGACCTGACCTACCTGGATTAGAACACAGGTCTCACGTTTGTAAGGCGAGTGAGTGGCTCTAACCCACTGAGCTACAGGAGCTCCATGAAAAATGCGACTTTAAGTGAAATGACATGAAGCGAACACATTTTTCCCCATAAATTGTACAATGTACAAAGTGAAGTTATGGTCTTTTGGACATTTTTCATCAAAATTTTCTAAAAACAGACACATTATCAGTTGAAATACGTGTACATTCATAAACGTAAAATCTAAAATGTAAAAAATATATAAATTTAAATAACATAACACTCACGGCATCAACACGGGTTAAAAAATCTAATTTCGTTTAGAGAGGAATAGTTTTCCTGGTGTTTTATTTTTATTCCCAGACACATAACTGTCACTTCCTGGGTGATTTTGGACACGTGTTTATAGAGGATTTGCACAAATAAATCACCATATTATAAATATTACCGATCTCACGCACAAGCCTAAAATGGCGACATTAAGACTGAGGAGGGACGCTGCATCAGGATAGCGGACAGTAGCCTACGCTACCCAAACTACAGTAGTTCATTCCCACCCACTGGCGAACGACGTAATAGTGAACGTAAACTACATACAATACAGTCAATTGTGGAGTCCTGTAGCTCAGTGGTTTAGAGCAACAACTTTGATTAATACAGCGCCCTCCACGCCGGAGGGCGTCTCAGAGAGCTTCACTCGCCGTACAAGCGAGAGACCTGTGTTCGAATCCAGGCAGATCAGGGGGAAACCATGGTCAAGTTTCCTTACTACGCACACACCCACATACACATACACGCCTAATAATAATAATCCCTCCAAAAAAAACCTCACAATAATAAAAATTGGTCATTTTAATCCACGACTGTTTGTGTGTGTGTGTGGGAGGGGGGTGGGGGGGACGGGACGCTGCTGTGCGCAATTCGCTCTCCCACAAATATATATATAGTCAATTCACTTTATAGTATATTCTGTGAGAAGCACTTTGAGACACAGTCGATAAAATGTGAAAAAGCCGCTCTATCAAATGCGAGGATTATTATTATTATTGATTATTGATTATTTATTAACTCTGCGTTGTTCCCGGTTCTCGTTCTGGGGTTTAATTACTGGCAGAGATGAGGTGTCAGGAGTTCTCCATCTCATGCTCTTCCCACCCTCACACCATCCAGTCCCCGGACACTTGTGAAAACATCAGCCGGTGGAGATCCCAACACCTCAGGCTTGATGAGGTTATTATAGGTGGAGTGTGAAGCTAATTAAACCCCTACTGTCCTGCATTCCCCACCTCTGCTAGTATTCTCTCTCCCCCATCCCCTCCTGCTCCCTCTCCCTGCTTCCCACCCTCCTAGTCTGGCAGTAAACTCCCACATGTTCCCACCCCCCCCCCCCCCCCCACCCCACCCTCCATTGCCTTGCCTAACGCTCAGCCTCAGAATCTGCTGTATTCACATTGTGACCCACCACAGATTTAACATTTTCATCATTTTAATTTGAAATCACTGAATTTCCTTTCACTCTACAGTAGGTGGTGGTATCTCTGAGCTCAACAAAGCCTTACATCAAATTATTATTATTATTATCATATTGGAGGGAGAGGCCGGGAGTGGAGAGGGTGGGAGTGAGTTGGAGAGATTATCTGCCCCTATCTGGAATTTCTCAGAGTCTGATCAATAAAATATTTTCGCCCCCCAACCTCACCTCCGCTACCTCCCCCACCACCCAGCCAGCCAGCCAGCAAATTCACTTTACAATATATTCTGTGGGTTTACAAATGTAATTTTGCTGTTGTTGTTGTTGTTGTTGTTGCTGTGACGAGCTCTGTGAGAGACGGCTTGATGAGGCACTCTGTCAAACACCGGGATTATTATGATTATTATTGTAATTATCTAGGCTGTTGTTTTTGTGGTGGTTTCACACCTCTCTCTCTCTCTCTCTCGCTCTCTCTCTCGGATCCTGGGTACGAAACACCGAGCTTCCTAACGGCTCAACTTTCCTATCCTGTGAAGTTTCGCTTCACACCTCCGAGGGTCAGGAATAAAAGCAGCAGCTGCTCAGCTCAGGCCTGTACTTCCACACATGCGCTGACTGGAGCACACACAGACACTCACACACACAGAGACACAAGACACTCACACACACTCAGTCTGTGCCTCGCCTTGATTCTTTGACTCTCAAGTCAGTCTAGAGATGGAGCCGACATTATCTCAGAACCAGGACTGTGTGAAGACCTTCTCAGACCAGCGTTCCCAGCCGCCCGACTCCCCCCTGCCCTGCTGGCCACAGGCCCTCTCCGAACTGGACGACATCGAAGCTTTCGTTTTCGACCTCCCCGTCCATCGGGACCGTCCCACCCAGCCCCCGAGACCGAGTGGAGTCAGCCCAGCCCTGACGTGGACGCGGACGTGGCCTGGCCTGGGCTCACAGATTGGAGCTGCCTGAGCTCCGAGTCCGAGTGGCTGACCGATTCCCCTCCCCGCAGCCTCTCACCGGCTTCTCCCGAGTCCTGCCGATTTTGGTCCCAAGCCGGACCCTCTTCGCTGCCCCGGGGGACCCCCTCCTCGCCCCCCCCTGCCCCCCACTGCCCTGACCGGAGCCCGGCCTCGCCGAGCCGGGGAGGGAGGCGCAGGCAGAGCCGCTGGAGATGCTCGGGCCGGCAGAGAGAGAGCGCCAGCGAGCGGGAGAAACTCAGAATGAGGGGCCTGGCCAGCGCTCTCCACAACCTGCGGACGTACCTGCCTCCCTCGGTGGTGCCCCCCGACCAGAACCTGACCAAACTACAGACCCTACAGCTGGCAGTCCGCTACATCGCTCACCTGACGAAGCTGCTGGGATCCGGCCAGGGCCACGTCGACGACAGAGAAGCTTCTCTGCTGGGAGTCAACGGGGAAGAGGGTTTGCACCAGCGAGCCTCGTCCTCGCTCCCCACGGAACGCAGAGTTCTCTCGCACCACGGACAGCCTCTGACTCTCTCCCCTCTGCAGGTAGGTTGTGTTGAGACACTGAGCGCAGTCTGTAGGGCGGTTGTTGAACCTTTGGCCACTGGTCAAATTAATCGGCGTCAGGTGTAAAGCACAGGTGGTTTATTGCCGGGGTAAGGACCTGAGAGCCCGCCCAGTCTCTGGGTTGTCTCTGGACCATTCGGTCTTAACGGTTCTTCGTTTCCAGTCCTGATTTGGAAGCCAGTTTTTCTGCGGTTTCCTATCAATAATAAAAATAATATTTATAACAATAATAATCCTTGCATTTGATAGAGCGCTTGCCTTACCATAGCATCAAATGTCCTAAAATGCTTCACCAGATCCACTGTAAACTGAGCTGAGGATAGCAGCAAAGTTCCACAAACAGATATGAAGTGAATGCCCAATTGTATCTGGTTGATTGAAAAAAAACTCCCTCCTCTTTCCCACTACAGCCATTTGTGGAGTCCAGTCCACGCCTAATAATAATCTGTCCAAAAAATCCTATAATTATTTGGTCATTTTCAATCCACGACTGTTTGTGTGGGGGGTGGGGGTGGAACGCTGCTGTACGCAATTGTCTGTTGCGTTTCGCTCTCCCACAAATATATATATACAGTCAATTCTCTTGACAGTATATCCTGTGAAGCGCTTTGAAACACAGTCTAGAAGACGGGAAAAGTTGCTGTGTCAGAATGCAAGGATTATTATTATTATTATGTATTATTATTTATTATTTGATGTTTAATGTCCACATGAACAGCTTGGTGTTACATGTCATCCGAAGGCTCCCTCGGATTCAGATTGAAATCATTCTGATTTTAATGACGGTTTAAATAAACTATTTAAGTTGTGATGAGACGCATGCTGTTTTTATTGTCTGCTCATCTTGATATTAAATATTTTTTTCTTCTTCCTGTTGCAGAAAATTGGCTGCGAGATGGAGGCCACCAGCTCCTGGACACTGACTCCCAGCTCCTACCCAGCCCACACTAGCTCATTCCCAGCCCAAGCTCCCAGCTCCTACCCAGCCCAGACTAGCTCATTCCCAGCCCAAACTCCAGCCCAGACTAACTCATTCCCAGCCGAAGCTCCCAGCTCCTACCCAGCCCAGACTAGCTCATTCCCAGCTCACATTAACTCATTCCCAGGCCAGACTAGCTCATTCCCAACCCATACTAGCTCACTCCAAGCCCATACTAGCTCATTCCTAGGCCAAACTCCCAGTTCCTACCCAGCCCAGACTAGCTCATTCCCAGCCCAAACCGCCAACTCCTACGCAGCCCAAACTGGCAACTCCTATCCAGCCCAAACTCCCAGCTCCTACCCAGCTCAAAATCCCAGCTTGTTCCCAGTCCAGACTAGCTCATTCCCAGCCCAGACTAGCTCATTCCCAGCCCAGACTAGCTCATTCCCAGCCCAGACTAGCTCATTCCCAGCCCAGACTAGCTCATTCCCAGCCCAGACTAGCTCATTCCCAGCCCAGACTAGCTCATTCCCAGCCCAGACTAGCTCATTCCCAGCCCAGACTAGCTCATTCCCAGCCCAGACTAGCTCATTCCCAGCCCTGACTGGGAGAAGTGGTACCTGCGCTCTGGCCCTCTCAGTGACCCCCCTCGCTATGTGTGGACAACCACAGGCCCTTTTATTGTTTAACCTGATGTTGAAGGCAGTGAGAATATAACTGGCAAATCTTATATGTGTACGCACCGGCTACCTTTGTATTGTTTTGTAATGTACATAGAAAATATTACTTTATTCCTTAATTAAAACAATTCTTATTATAAACCCTGTCTGTGTGCGACCAAATTGTTCAAACCTTTTTCACTCAACTTTCTCTCCTCTCGTGGGGGTTTGAAATTCTATATAATAATAATAATAATAATAATAATCCTGGCATTTTATATCGCGGCTTTTCATGTCTTCTAGACTGTGTCTCAAAGCGCTTCACAGAATACCGTAAAGTGAATTAACTGTATATATATTTGTGGGCAAAACACGGCAGCCAATTGCGCACAGAGCGTGTCCCCCCCCCCCCCCCACCCCATGAACATTTGTGGATTGAGATGATCAATTTATTACTGTACAGTTTTTTTTAATGGATTATTATTAGGCGTGTGTGTGTGTGGTGTGTGTGTGTGTTTGTGGGTGGAGCAAGGAAACGTATGACCTGTCAGTCCAATTTTTCTTAAAATTCACCAATCCAGTCCTGACTATTAAAGCCGTCGTTCCTCTGCTTTTTAAAAAAAAAAAGAAATCGGCTTCCAGATTCGGAACGAACTTTACAAATAAACTTTCCCACAAATTTCTGCTCCATCTTTAAACCTTCAAGGCACAGAATCAGACACAGGGGCAGAGTTTGTAGGCCCTCTGACAAATGGTGTGTAGGTTTAGAGACGCCCCTCTAATTGATTCAGTGTCTGTCAGCTTTACTGTAGTTACTGTAGGTAACTACAGTGGCTGTAGTTACCTGCCATTAGGTCAGTTCTGCCTTCACACCACAAGGGGGTGCGGTATCTATAGATCAGGAACTTTCACTGATAAAATACTGTGGTTAGTTGCATTTGCTACACACTCCTTCTGTCATGTTGAGACACCCCCAGCCCCCGAAAGAGCTTCACCCCAAACGGTCACTGCTGTTCAATGCGATGGAGCTCCCGTAGCTCAGTGGTTAGAGCAGGGACTCGCCTTACAGGCGTGAGACCTGTGTTCGAATCCAGGCGGATCAGGGCGAAACCTTGAGCAAGTTTCCTTACTCCACACACACACACACACACACACACACGCGCGACTAATAATAATCAGTCAAAAAAAAACACGATAATGAAAATTGGTTATTTCAATCCATGATTGTTTGGGGGGGGGGGGGGGGGGGGGGAACGCTGCTGTGCGCAATTGGCTGCCGCGTTTCGCTCTCCCACAAATATATATATATACATTCAATTCACTTTACAGTATATTCTGTGAAGCGTTTTGAGACGTCGATAAGATGTGAAAAGCCGCGATATCAAATGCAAGAATGATTAGCGAGGACAATAAAAACGTTTTCAGAAATATTTGGCCAAAACTCTGGCCGGGAAATTTGATGAATTTTTCCGGACACATTTTGGAGTGTTGATGGGTGCTCTTGGGAGACACATTTTACTGCCTCAACCTATATTTTGTCGGGGGTGTACGTACAGTATTTATACACAAACTAAACACAAAGCAAGAAATAACACATCGCAGACTATGGCGAAATTATAAAAGCCTGTGTCATTCAGATTTATTTCATTTGAATGGAGTGTTTTCAAGCTTCACCAGTAAAGAAAACAGTTCACTTCACCCTACCCCTCTCCGCCACCCACCCCCTCAGCCCCTCCCTCCCCCCCCCCCCCCCCCCCCCCCCCCCCCCACTCCCCAACTCGCTGTCCTGTGGCTCAGATTGTGCTAGGAGAGTAGGAGGGGGAGTGGGGGGGGAAGGGTGGGGGGCGGGGGTTGTAGGAGAATTTTCTGGGTTCCAGGGAATGAATGAAAGTTTCTGCCTATGCCCCCCCCCCCTCCCCTCTCACGCTGCTATTTGTCTATGTTCTGTGACAGGCGCCTACTCTCTCCTCCCTCCTCTCCTCTCTCCTCCCCCTCCTCTCCCTCCTCTCCCTCCCGCCTCACCGCCGGCAGAGTTACAGAGCTTCCCGTTTCAGACGGTTCCAACACTCGGCCAATCCCTCGTTTTCTCTTCTTCAATGATTTAATTCTGGGGGAGAAAACAACAACAACGTACGGTCAGGTCAGCGTGACGGATATTTAACGCACGCGTTAAGATTTCTTAATTCTTTAGCTTCACGGATCATACTGTAAAGCGGATTGACGGAAACTCGGCAGCCAATTGCCAACAGGAAACTCTGGAACTCCTTCCTCACTCCCTTCGCCTCAGACGCCCCTCTCCCCCCCAACCCCCCCTGGCCTCGCCCCCCGACCCTCTCTTCTTAGTTTCCAGGTCTCGGCTAAAAGACCTTTCTGTTCGACCGCGCCTTCAGAGGGAGGGAGAGAGGGGAGGGGAGGGAGAGAGGGGAGGGAGGGAGGGGAAGGAGCTATAATAATAATAATAATCCTTGCATTTGATATAGCTTTCCACATTTTTTTTTATCAACGTCCCAAAGCGCTTCACAGAATATACTGTAAAGTGAATTGACTGTATATATTTGTGGGCGAATCGCGGCAGCCAATTGCGCACAGCAGCGTCCCCACAAATCAAAGCTATACAAATCAAAGTTGTTGTTCTTCTTGTTTACTCAACGAAAAACACCGAGCGTTGGTTCTGTGCGTCTCCACCCCCCCACTCCCCTCGCGATCGATGTTCACGCCTCACCTTTCCTGCAGGAAGAGTCCGCTTTGTTTGCTGCAGCTGATTAACGAGAGCGGCGGCAGAGGTTGCTCGTGTTTCCTGATGTAGACCTTTAGGCGGGGGATGGACACCAGCGAGAAGACAAACACCGAGCTGGCGCTCGCCAGGCCCTGCTTCTCAGCCACTGTGAAGGGAATCGAGGTCTCAGCGAGTCACTGAGCTTCACTGCAGCTCTGAGAGAGAGAGAGAGATATCCTCAGCCCCCACCCCCCCACCCCCACCCACTTCCATCTCCATTCAGGTATCACGAATAATAACGTGTGTGTGTCTGTGTGTTTGTTTATTCGCGTGTGAGTGTGTATGTCTATGTTTACCGGCTGCCTTGGGTCTGTCGAGATACTCGCATAGTGTATTGTACAGAACAAAACAGACATTCAAACTGTTTCTATAATAATAATGATAATCCTTGTATTTGATATAGCTATTTTCGACGTCTCAAAGCGCTTCACAGAATACACTGTAAAGTGAATTGACTGGACATTTGTGGGCGAAACGCGGCAGCCGATTGCACACGGCAGTGTCCCCCCACAAACAGCCGTGGATTGAAAATGACTCATTTCATTATTGTGGGGTTATTTTTTGCAGGGATTATTATTAGGCGTGCGCGCGTGTGTGCGTGCGTGCGGAGTAAGGAAACTTGCCCAAGGTTTCACCCTGAACCTGCCTGGATTCGAACATGGGTCTCAACGCCTGTAAGGAGAGTGAGTGAGTGCTCTAAGCACTGAGCTACAGGAGCTCTGAGAGAGAAACAAAAACCTTGGTCCCCCAAAACACTGCGGTGACAGTTTGTACGTTGATTGTGTACCTTTGATGTACAACAAATGACCCGAAGCATCGAAAGCAAAGGTGGGTTCCCAGGGTGTTCCTATGGTGTGGGTGGAGGGGAGGACAAAATGGCAAATCGTTCCCTGTGTCCCGTCCACCAACGCAGTGCTCCCATTCCTGAAGGTCAGAAATATCTGAGGAGAGGAGAGAAGAGAGAGAGAGACACATACACACAGACAGGAGGACGTCGCGAGGTGCTGAACAGCTAGGTGGAGCTTGGGGGGGGGGGAGGGGGGAGGGTCGGGGAAGGGGGCAGGCGGGGATGGAGAGTAGAAAAGGGGGTAGAGATAGGAAGGCAGCAGAAGGCGCGGTCGAAGAGGAAGGTCTTGAGACTGGCCTTGAAGGAGGAAAGGAAGGAAGCGGAGGGGCTGCGGGATGGAGTTCCACAGTGTGGGAGCAGAGAGGCTGAGAGCCCGGCCACCGATGGTTGGGGGGTTAGGGTGGTGGACGTGGAGCAGGCTTGAGTCTGCTGAACGGAGGGGATGGTTGGGCTGATAGGGAGACAGTAGGTCAGAGAGATAGGCGGGGACAAGGCCGTGAATAGCCTTTAAAGTGAGGACGAAGGATCTTGAATTGGAACAACAACAACAATGATTTACATTGGTGCCGTGGGACGGGCGGGATCTGGGAAGGTTCCCGCCGGGGAGACGGGTGGGGAGACGGTTGGGGAGAGGGGGGAACGTACCAGGGTAGACATGGATGGCACCACCTGCACCGCAGTGATGGAGGACTCGGGATCTTCAGTTCTGGAACAAAAACATTTGCCATTAGCGATTTCCACCTGGGTTCGAATCCA
The DNA here is from genome assembly GCA_035084275.1 of Hydrolagus colliei. NCBI lineage: Eukaryota > Metazoa > Chordata > Chondrichthyes > Chimaeriformes > Chimaeridae > Hydrolagus > Hydrolagus colliei. The sequence goes on along the minus strand of CM068755.1, from coordinate 16,977,191 downwards.
GGCAGATCAGGTTCAGGGTGAAACCTTGGGCAAGTTTCCTTGCTCCACACACTCACACACACACACACACACACACTCACACACACACACACACACACTCACACTCACACACTCTCACACACACACACGCGCGCGCCTACTAATAATCCCTCCAAGGAGAAACACAATAATAAAATTGGTCATTTTCAACCCTCGACTGTTTGTGTGGGGGGGACGCTGCTGTGCGCAATCGGCTGCCGCGTTTCACCCACAAATATATCCAGTCAATTCACTTTACAGGCCCCACCTTCCCCCCTCTTCACCTCTCTCTCAGCCACCCCATCACCCCACCCTGATCCCACTCCCCCTCACCTCTCTCTCAGCCACCCCCAACCACCCCTCACCTCTCACCTCTCTCTCAGTGTGCAGATGCTGGCTGCCGTGTACCCGCTTGTTGTCACCACGAAGACCTCGCTGCTTTTGCAGGTCACCAAGATCTGGGGTTTGGCGATTTTGTCGTACGAATTGTTGGGAAGTGTGCGGGCTTCTCCCAGGAAGTCCATGCTGGAGATTATACTTCCCACCTGGATTGGCAGGACTGATATCGCCATTCCTGGAGGAGGAGGTGTTATAATAATAATAATACATAAGAACATAAGAATTAGAAGCAGGAGTAGGCCATTCGGCTAATAATAAATAATCTATTAGGCCATTAATAAATAATATTATATACCTATTATATACTGTACCTATTATATACTGTACCTATTGAATACTGTACCTAGCCTAGTATTCCAGATGGTGATTACTCCATCTATCAGCCCAGATGCAAGCAGAGTGGTCTGGTTGTTGACGGTAGCGCAGCAAATGGGGCGTGCGTGGGGCCAGACCACGTCAGGCTTGGGGTCCACATCTGTAACACACAGTGAGGAGCGGCAGACAAAACACAAACGTCCATCAGTCACCCCTTCCGAAGAAACCACCAACATTTACACTGGCACAGAGACAGCCCCACCGCCCCCCCCCACCCCCATCCGCCACCCTCCCCACCCCCCCTGCCGCCACCCCCCTGTCGCCCCCACCCCCTGCCCCCCCCCACCACCCCCTGCCCCCCTGCCCCCCCACCCCTGCCCCCCACCCACCCCCTGCCCCCACCCTCTTACTGAGCTCTTCAACCTTTGAAACAGCATTTCATTATTTAATCGGTCAAAAAAAAACAACAGGAGAGTCTTCAAGACCAGCACTGGTCTCACTTAAGATGGTAGAAAGTGTGCTCTTGCCTGGCTTTTCCTTTCCTGTTGGCTTTGTTAGCACATACAAATAAATGTTTTGGTTTCCGGTCCACCATACGCCCAAGGTACCTGCGGGAAAGATACCAAAACAACAACAAATTCAGGAACTTCCTGCCAACAAACTTCCTTCTCCAATTGCACAATGTAATGAGAATCCCTCGGGTCAGCTCGCAAGGGGGGAGTGGGTGGGGGGGAGTGGACAGACTAGGGCCTTGATGGAGGGTTCAGGTCCCAGTCTGTGAGATTCTTTAACATCCATCCCGAGTAAAGATCGGAGCTCAAGCTTTGCATCCTTTGTGAAGGACGGCATTTTTCCAATAATCCAAGCCCTCGACCTCCAGGCCGACTGGGAGCTAAAAAAAAAACCCTCAAAAAGACCCGGGGATTGAAGTTTCTTGGCTTTTTACTCTGCCTTGGCACACTCACTTGCCCGCTCGATAGACCTTCGCTCCCTCCTAACGCCAACGAACGAGTCGGGGGTGGGGGGGGGGGGGAGAGACTCGGGGAGTGGGGGGAAGGGGGGGGGGTGCAAAAAGATAGGAGAATAGCGAGGAAACCTTTAACCTGGCCGCAAAAAAAGTTAATGTTAAAAACTGGAGGAAGTAATGTGAGTCAGGGATCTCACCAAAGTAGGATTTATTGTCCATCCACACAGGAAGAACGCGTCCCAGCATCAGGAAGTAGCACCTCGGCTGACTGCAAATCAGAGCAAAAGGTTTCCTCTCAGTAAACAATCGTACGATTAATCCTGACGCCTCAGACAGCGTCTCTCACACCTGGAGGGAGGGAGGACGCCTCAAAGCTCTTCACCTGACGTATTGGGTGGATGACAAGAGAGAGGGGGCATTTGGGGGTTGAATGAGATCAAATGAGCTGCAACATGTGATCTCAACAGCAACAAATGACATTGGCACAGCGTCTTTCACATCAGGAGGCACATCCCAAGGCACTAAACGGTCCAAGGATTTGCACCTGAGCTGAGGGGTGGAGGGAGGGTAGGGACTTTCGAGGAACTCCCTTCCTCACCCCCTTCGCCCTCTCCTCACCCCCTCTCTCTCTTCCCAGTTTCAGGTCTCAGCCTAAAGACGTTTCTCTTTGACCATGCCTTTGGTTACCTTTCTCCCCCCCCCCACCACCCTCTGGCTTGCCCCCCAGGATCCATTATTGTCAAGCGCTCTGAGACGCCATCCGGCGCTTTTGAGGGCGCTATATAAATCGAAGTTGTTGTTGTTGTAGGGAGGGTGAGAGGGGCTAGAGGGAGGATGACCGAAGGAAATGGTCAAAAACGGAGGGGTTCTTGAGACCGAGTCTTGAAAGAGGTGAGGAAGGCAACAAGGTGCGGAGACAGATCTCTGTCGAACCTCAGCTCTACGCGCTCTGAGAACGGGGAGGGGTGGGTGGGGGAGGGGTGGGGGGTGGGGGGGGAGGAGTGGAGTAAAATAATAACCTGGGAGATTCCTCTGCTTCCCCTGTGGTGGTGTCTTTGGCCAGCGAGTTCTTGTACATTTCTTCAAATATCTTGGCTTCCTCCCTCCATTGCTGGGCGCTGATGGCATGTCCATGACCTGTCCCCATCAATGCGGTGATTCCAATCTTCTGGTGGGCGTCCGTTAGAGTTTTCCAAGAGGATTCTGTTGCAGGAAGCAGCAGCAGCAGCAGCAACAAACAACAAGAGAAAAAAAAAAAACGAAAACTAAAACGAAAGAAACCAAAAAAAAATCCCCCCGGGCTGGGTACAGTTGAATTTGTGTGAGGTGCCCAGAGGGAAGACACATCAAATTTCAGTCTGAAATGATTCGAGCACAGAAAAGAGATTACAACAGCAAAATTATACTTGGATAGCGACTTACCTATGAACATAAGAATTAGGAGTAAGGGAGGGGTAGGTCATTCAGCCCCTCGAGCCTGGCCCACGCCATTCAATAAGATCATGGCTGATCATCTAATCTAACTCCACCTGCCCCCCCCCCTCCCCCACCTGTTTTATCCCCATATCCCTCAATCCCTTTATCCACAAGAAATCTTATCAATCGCACGTTCAACAACCGACCGAGCATCGACAGCTCTTTGGGGCAGAGAATTCCATCAATTTGGGACCGTCCTCCCGAGGGGGTCAACAATACAATTGTAATTTTGTTGTTGTTGTTGTTGTTGACATAGGGAGGAGGTCCCGAGCGCTGATCAGAACTTTAAATAGAACTTTAGTCAACGTGCTATCCTCACAGACGCCCCCACCCACCCCCCCACCCCTCCCACCCAGTCAAGCCCTTATGTAGAGCAGCTCTCAGAGCAGTTGTATACTTCTTGAACTTCATTCCACGGTATTTTTTTCACCTGCAGATCATAATAATAATAGCTGCATTTGTCAGGTTGTTGAGATGTCTCAAAGATACTTCACAGAATGTACTAGTGAACTGTAAAGATTGCACTCAATCTACGTCTGTTTGCAGCTATTTGTCTGTGCAATTAGCTGCCATTTTTCACCCCCACCCCCACATGTACAAGCCCAGGTCCTCTCACTCGCGAGGTGATCTCGCTAAGTTAACCACTCCGCTACGGGATTCCTGTATCTAAATATGTAATTTTGTCGTCGTCATTGTGCGGAACGCAAGGGTAATTATTAGTATTGAACACGCAGCAAACGGGGGGAAAGAACACGGGATTGTGAAAGACAGACAATTAATACAATACAAGAATAATAATCCTTGCGTTTGATATAAGATAGCGCCTTTCACATCGGGAGGACGCCTCAAAGCGCTTCACGGGATTCGCTGTAGCGTGGAGGTGAATGGCCTTTTTCTGCCGAGGTTTCTGTGAGAGGAATCTACCGTCAAGTACCAGCAGTTCCCGAATCCTACCTGGAAATTTTTTAGGCCTCAGTCTCATTGTTAGAACTGGTGCTGCCAACTTGATGTCATCCAGGCCTGAGGCTTGGCTTTGCTGGAGGAGGAAACCAAAATCGGTCACTACTCATAACAACACAAAACAATTCACATTTATTCAGTACAAACCCGGTTGTTCTTCGATTGCTTTCTGGGAGCAATAATCCATCCGATAAATAAATAAATAAAAAGAATAATTTGGGAACTCAATCCGCAATTGTTTGTGGGACAACTAGCTGCCATTTTTTCGCCCAACAAAATGTGTGTTCAAATTCACTTCGTGATATAATAAATCCTATTCAGCGTTTTGGGAGACTTCTCAACAACGTGATGTGGCTCTACATCAAATTGCAAGGTTTTTATTGCCTTAAAAGAGGAGTAATGAAGGCTTGGACGTACCCTAGGTGGGTCTTTCAACGAAACGTGTTTCTGGGGAGCTGCGAGCATCTGCTCTAGGTCTGATAACCAGGCATCCTTCAACAACCGATAGATTTCCAGATAATATTCCTCTTTCTCTGCACAAAGGACACGAGAAACACACTGAGCTCTGCACACACATCTCCCACAAACCGTCCACCCCCCCCCCCCCCCACCCGCACCCCTCCAACACTAGGGAAAGCTTACCCCCCCCCACCACCCCCGAGACTGGGACGTGGGCACCAGGAAGGTTGTGGCTGATGAGGTTAGGACGCTAGGATTCAGGCACCTTTCTCTCGCTCTCCCCCCCCCCCCCCCCCCCCCCCACCCCCCCCAACACCCCTCACCCCCCAGTCTCCCACCCCATACCCACCCCACCCACCCCAATGCTGTCATGTCAGGGATCCACTGTCCGAGGCCAGCTGCCTCAGACTGAATTGTGGCGTGTGCATTACCTTGAAAAGTGATGCTGGCAAATTCACCACCGGCCGACAGTTGAAACTCAATGCAAATGTTTCTCTTGCTCGGATCATCCTAAAGCAAATCAACAACAAACTTCTCGTGGAAATGTGGAAGGACACTGACACTGAGACTGAAAGATGTGGGTTCAAACGAAAGATCCTTAACATCCTCTTGAATCCCAACAAAGGTTTCACCCAAATTCTCAGCCAGGCTCAGTCACTAACACTTGTCTCCGCATCGGAAGGTTTGAGTTTGCAGGAACTTTCAACCCCCCTGCCTTACAAGTGTGAGACCTGTGTTCGAATCCAGGCAGACCAGGGCGAAACCTTGGATAAGTTTCCTTACGCCACATACACACACACAGAGAGACACACACACAGACACACACACACGCGCCTAAAAATAACCCCTCCAAAAAAAACACAATAATAAAAATTGGTCATTTCAATCCACGACTGTTTGTGGGGGGAGGGACGCTGCCGTGTGGAATTGTCGGCCGCGTTTCGCCCGCAAATATGTATACAGTCAAATTCACTTTACAGTATATTCTGTGAAGCGCTTTGAGACGTTGATAATATGTGAAAATCCGTTGTTTCAGATGCCAGGATTATTATTATTGATTATTTATTGACTCTGCGTGGTTCTCGTTCTGGGGTTTAATTACTGGCAGAGATGAGGTGTCGGGAGTTCTCCATCTCATGCTCTTCCCACCCTCACACCATCCAGTCCCCGGACACTTGTGAAAACATCAGCCGGTGGAGATCCCAACACCTCAGGCTTGATGAGGTTATTACAGGTGGAGTGTGAAGCTAATTAAACCCCTACTGTTTATTTCCCCCCCCCCCACTACCCCCCCCCCCCACCTCCCAGGGACCTGGGTACTCACAGTTGCGTTGATGGTTTTCACCAAATAGAAACTATTGGTGTAAAATACAAACAGCCGAGCCACACCTGACAGACGACAAACAAGCCGATTAAAGAGCAAAACTCACAAGATCCTCTTTCTTTCCCTACATCCCGTCCCTGTGCAGCTCGTCGGGTTAGAGCACTCACTCACTCACTCTTACAAGTGTGAGAGACCTGTATTCAAATCCAGGCAGGTCAGGGCAAAACCATGGGCAAGTTTCCTTACTCCACGCACACGCACACACACGCGCCTAATAATAATAATCCCTAAAAAAAAATTGGTCATTTCAATCCACGACTGTGTGTGTGTGTGTGTGGCTGGGTGGATGTGGACATTGTTGCTGTGCGTGTTTCGCTCGCCCAACAAATATACATATATATATATACGGTCAAGTCACTTTAGAGCATATATCCCGTGCGAAGCGCCTTTGATTCGCAGTCTAGATTGGAAGACGCGAGAGAAAGCCGCCCACGTCAAAAGCAGGGATTATTATTATTATTTTATCGCCAGTAGTGTCAAGTGTGAAGTATGAAGTTACCTATGTTATCGATGGTGGACAGGACATATAAACTGCCGACACCCAGCATGGCCTGCAACGAGACAATCTCCACCGCAGACTCCAACCAGGTTCCCGTCACCCTCGTTGCTCTCTGTGTTCAGAGCCGAAAGGCCGTTTGCCAGCCCCGCGAATATGTACTTTTTGTCCGTCGAGTTTGCTAGGCAGTTTAGCGTGCTGGGGAACTGAGAGAGAGACACACAGAGAGAGAGAGAGAGAGAGAGAGACAGAGAGTGTGTCAGAGAGAGAGAGAAAGATGGAGAGAGAAGATCGTTGGGTGGGTGGCTGGCTTGCTCCGTCCTTGTAGCTCAGTGGTTAAGAGCATTCGCTGGCCTTACAAGCGTGAGAACTGTGTTCGAATCCAGGCGGGTCAGGGCGAAACCTTGGGCAAGTGTGAGTGTGTGTGTGTGTGTGTGAGTGTATGAGTGAGTGTTTGTGTGAGTGAGTGAGTGAGTTATGCGTGAGTGAGTGAGTGAGTTATGCGTGAATGAGTGAGCGAGTTATGCGTGAATGAGTGAGTGAGTTATGCGTGAATGAGTGAGTGAGTGAGTTATGCGTGAGTGAGTGAGCGAGCAAGTGAGTGAGTGTGTGGGGTGAGGGTGGGATGAGTGGGGTAAGGGTAAGAGGGGAGGGATGACAGCTAGCACTCACCGTCACCTCCTCGGAGGACTGGTAATGGGGTATCAAGGCGTTCATCTTGTCCACCTCGCGCTGTACCTGGAGTTGGAGGATGACCTCCCAGGCCCGGTCGATGACCTTGGTGACCATCTTGTCCAACATCCTGTAGGGCTATGGGGAGCTGGTCACAGGTCTGATCTGGGTCCTGCAGGAAATACTCCTCGTCCCTCTCCTCGTCACTCCAGCCGTGGTCAGACACAGCCGGGACCTCCAGGGTATTCGCACTGATGTACACCGCCATCATCTCCCACCCCACCCACCCCCTCTCACACTGACTGTATACACACACACACAGCCTCTCACACTGACTGTATACACACACACACACACAGGCTCTCACACTGACTGTATACACACACACAGGCTCTCACACTCACTGTATACACACACACACAGGCTCTCACACTCACTGTATACACACACACAGGCTCTCACACTCACTGTATACACACACACAGGCTCTCACACTCAGTGTGTACACACACACAGGCTCTCACACTCACTGTATACACACACACAGGCTCTCACACTCACTGTATACACACACACACACACAGCCTCTCACACTGACTGTATACACACACACACAGGCTCTCACACTCAGTGTGTACACACACACACAGGCTCCTCACACTCACTGTATACACACACACACACAGGCTCTCACACTGACTGTATACACACACACACAGGCTCTCACACTGACTGTATACACACACACACACACACAGGCTCTCACACTCACTGTATACACACACACAGGCTCTCACACTCACTGTACACACACACACTCACTGTATACACACACAGCCTCACACTCACTGTGTATACACACACAGCCTCTCACACTCAGTGTATACACACACACACTCTCTCACTGACTGTCTGTGTTTTGGCGTCACTGTTGCTAGGAGACGATACCGGAAGTAAAGCAAGCACATTTCCTGAGTCCTGATGACTAACTCACTGGCTAATCATTAACTACCGGTAATCACTAGCTCACTGACTAACTCACAGAATGATCTGATTGATCACTGACAATAAGCTAATCACTAACTCACTGAATAATCACTAATTCATCCTAATTAATCACTAACTAATAACTAATTATCACTAAATCACTGCCAACCATTAAACTCCCCTAATTCACCTCACTGACTTAAGTATCTGAATCACTCATTAACTAACTAACTCACTGATTCACTAACTCATTCACTCAAATAGTGTACTCGTGCATTTGTCTTAACTCATTCAGTAACTAACTCACTCACTCACTGACTCACTCAGTATCGGTGAGGTGGGTGGGGGGGGTGAAGAATCGACTCAGTCTTTCAGATGAAACATTTCGCCCACAAATATACCGTTGATTCACTTTACAGTGTATTCTGTGGAAGCGCTTTGAGACGTTATATCAAATGACAAGGATTATTATTATTATAGCCCCCCACTCCCCTCCCCCTCCCCCCCCCCCCCCCACACACACACACACACTCTGTCTGTGGGATGGGAAAGTTCTCCCTTGCGTTTGCTCGACAAGGGTATAAGGTGTGTGGGGGAGGGTGCAAACTGTTTAAATATTTATACCTTCAACAACAAACAAATGAACAACAAGAACTTGGTTTATCAATGAATCAAAACTTACATTTATATAGCGGCCTCCACGCCGGACACGGGCGTCTCAGACCGAGTGCAACAAGCGATCGAGCGAGAGGCGAGCGAGAGATAGAGAATAATCTTTGTTGGTTAATTTAGTAGTTAATCCTTCGGTGGACACCCACCCATCTCACTAACACTGTTTCGAATCAATAAATGAGGATTTCGACGGGGTGGGGGGGGAGGTCAGCGGCGTTAGTCAGATGGGTTTGTGTTGGGTGTCAACGAAGGGTTAACTACTAAATTAACCAACACGTTTATTCACCATCTGCCGCTCGCCCTCGCTCTCTCTCTCTCTCTCATGCACCCCGTGCTTTCAACAGTGATATCTCCCACCCGGCTGTCTGTCTGTCTATCTCTGTGTATGTGTGTGTGAGAGATCTTATCTGCCCAAGTGGGAAGTTCGCTCTCTCTCTCCCATTCATTCACTAACTCGCTGTCTATCTCTCTCTGTGTGTGTGTGTGGCTGAGCTGCCTGAACTTGACATCTTGCCAATTGGCTGGCTGGGTTCAAAGTTCGCTTTCCCAGCCACTGTCCTCTCTCATCCCGGCCATGGAGCCACTCAGTAACCTCTTGTCCCTCAGCCAGGGCAGGGACAGGGTTTCAGGTCAGTGTTTCCAGCACAGCCCAGCACAGTCTCACAGTACAGTACACAATACACTGTGGTCAGTGTGTGACTGTCAGCCTCGCACTGGCTGTGTGCACTGTGTACTGTGTGTGTGTTTTTTTGCAATTGTGTGTGCTGTCTCTCTCTCTCTCTTCTCTCTCTGTCTATCTCTCCCCCTCGTGTGTGTGTGTGTCCACTATCTGCTCCCGCTGCCTCCAGCTCCCTCTGGATATGGGGGTGGGGAGGAGTGAGGGAGGTGAGTTTGTGGGCAGGAGCGTGAGGGTAGGGAGGGAGTGTGTGTGTGGGGGGGGATTATGAGTTTTAGTGAAAGCTGTCTGTTTCCGCGGTGTCCTCGCCGCTGTAATGTTTCCTTATTTTATCAAATCCGACCCTTCGGGGCAAAAAAAGGTTTCACTCGATTTTGTTTTGCGCCAGCATCGTTGGTCTCCAACTCGCGCCTCGTTTCCCTGCCCCTCCCTGTCCCACCCCCCTGCCCCGCCCCCCTGCCCCCTGTCCCTACCCCCTGTCCCTAACCCCTGCCCCCTATCCCTAACCCCTGCCCCCTGTTCCCTAACCCCTGCCCCCTGTCCCTACCCCCTGCCCCCGTATCCCTGTTCCCCTGTCCCGCAGCCCGAGCTACGGCTGCAGCAACTTTAATTTTATTTTATTTTAATTTTTGTCATTTCGCATGCGCAATATTTGTTTCCACTCGTCCAGACATTTCGCCACAAAACCTGCGGCCTGCCTAACACAGTGAACTCAAACGTGGTGGGGGGGTGGGGGGTGGGGGGGCGCGGAGGCGAGGGTGAGGTTTGCTAACGCAAGCCTGAGTGTCACACACTGTGCCAGCAGGAGGAGAGTGGGAGTTTGGGAGAGGTGGTGTGGTGGTGGTGGTGGTGGTGGGGGGGGGGGGGAGGTTGAATTCTTCCTTTGAGCAAGTAAACGATAATTAGAATTATAATAATCCGTGGACCAATTTATTATTGTTTTTGTTCTTGAGGATTATTATCAGGCACGTGTGTGTGTGTGTGTGTGTGCGCGTGTGTGTGGAGTAAGGAAACTTGCCCAAGCTTTTTCTCTGACCTGACCTGCCAGGAATTGAAAGCCAGATCCTCCAGCTTTTAAAACCAGTTGAGCTACAGGAGCTCCCATCATCAGACGATAGAACAACGCGTGTTTTTACACACTCCTTCACACAGGGAAGCGTCTCACAGAGTTCAGAGCCTTGTACACATTAACACAGACACACACAGACACACCTAATAACAATCCCTCCCCCCCAAAAAAAACAAATAAAAATTGGTCATTTTAATCCACGAGTGTGTGGTGGGGGGGGGGGAACGCTGCTGTGCGCAATCGGCTGCGCCACTGTTTCGCTGTCCCACAGATATATATCTAATATATATGTATAGATTTATATACAAATATATACATATATACACAGTCAATCCACTTTACAGTGTATGTTCTGTGAGAAGCAGCTTTGAGACACAGTCGATAAGACGTGAAGAAGCCACTACATCAAATGCCAGGATCATTATTATTATTATTTTATTTATAGACATCAAATTTGCCCCGGCGGTGGGGGGGGGGGGGGGGGGGGGGGTAGGGAAGTGGGGGGGGGGGGGGGGGGTGAATTCAGTAGAGACGCGGATGGGAGACACACCTACAGAGAGGTTCTGTCTGTGTCTGGGCTGTCGAGTGGACAAACACCCAAACTCCCTTGTTCACCCAGCGCTCGTGCTTTTCGTCTGGCTCGCCGCCCCCCCCCCCCCCCCCCCCCCAACCCCTCCCCCCCCCCCCCCCCCCCCCAACCCTCCCCCCCCCCCCCCCCCCCCCCCCCTCCCCTCTCCCCTCCCCCCCCACCTTCTCTCTCTGTTTCAGGACCACTCAGTTTGCATGCGCTTCTCTTCGCTGTCTAATACCAAACCAGGACCTCGGCAGCCGGGAGCTGGTCACCAAACTCACACGGCTGGAGGCCGACATGAGCTCAGGACGCAAGCGTGAGTATAAGGTCAGACTAGGGTGGGGGGGGGGGATGGGGGGCGTAGGGGTCTGGGGGTTGGGGAGGGGGGGTGGGGGGGGCGTAGGGGTCTGGGGGTGGGGAGGGGGGGTGGGGGGCGTAGGGGTCTGGGGTGGGGATGGGGGGCGTAGGGGTCTGGGGGTGGGGAGGGGGGATGGGGGGCGTAGGGGTCTGGGGTGGGGAGAGGCTTTGAAAACTAAGGTCTGGTCAGGGGTCAGGGTTACAGTGTTAGCTGGTCTCACACTGAAGGCATGTGCGTGTTCACCCCCCCACCCCCACTTCTCCACCCCCCCAGGCCATGCCATGTGCAGTGTGATGGATGCTCTTACACACTCTCTCTGTGTGTCTCTCTGACACATACACTCTCTCTGTGTGTGTCTATCTCACACACACTCTCTGTGTGTCTCACACACACTCTGTTGTCTCTCTCACACACTCTCTGTGTGTATCTCTCTCACACTCTCTCTGTTGTCTCTGTCACACACACTCTCTGTTTGTCTCTCTCACACTCTCTCTGTGTCTCTCTCAGTGTGTCTCTCTCACACTCTGTGTCTCTCTCACACACTCTCTCTGTGTCTCTCTCAGTGTGTCTCTCTCACACTCTCTCTGTGTCTCTCTCTGTGTGTCTCTCTCACACACTCTCTCTGTGTCTCTCTCAGTGTGTCTCTCTCACACACTCTCTCTGTCTCTCTGTGTGTCTCTCTCACACACTCTCTCTGTCTCTCTCTGTGTATCTCTCTCAGTGTGTCTCTCTCACACTCTCTCTGTGTCTCTCTCACACTCTCTGTGTCTCTCTCACACACTCTCTCTGTGTCTCTCTCTGTGTGTCTCTCTCACACACTCTCTCTGTCTCTCTCTGTGTATCTCTCTGTGTGTCTCTCTCTGTGACTCTCTCTCGCACTCTCTGTGTCTCTCTCTCTCTCACGCACTCTCTCTGTGTCTCTCTCTCTCACACACACAGTCCTGCGTTTAGGTAGCAGTGTGGATGCGTTGCTGTCCGCTCGGCGGAGCGCTGGACTGAGGGATCCCGCGCTGAGGCTTTGCCTGACGGGGATGGAGTTGGTCAGAGCCGCGTCCTACCTGTGCGACAACGCGGTGTGCTGTGCGGGCTGGGGGCCGGGCTGGACCGAGAGGCCTGGAGCCTGCGCAGCTCGCGTTGCTACCTCCTATCTCTAACCCTGAGCGTGAGCCGAGATCTGTACCAGCTGGTCCGTCTGCTGCGGAGAGAGGGGGGCGGGGGAGGGGGAGAGGGGCGAGAAGGAGGGGGAGAGGGAGAGGGGCGAGGAGAGGGGAGGGGGAGGGGGAGAGGGAGAGGAAGGGGGAGAGGGCGAGAAGAGGGGAGAGGGAGGAGGAGGGGGGCGAGGAGGGGGAGAGGGAGGAGGGGGAGAGGGGCAGAAACTCCGGCCCCCGTTCCCCGTGACCCCCGCCTGGGTACAGTACGCGGGGAGGGGGGGGCGGCTGGCCGGGCTGGTGTGTGGAAGCCTTCGGGACCACCCCCCCCTCCTGCTGGACCTGACCAGGAACCTATGCGACTTCCCCCTGCCTCTGGACAAGCTGGGCCTCTGCCGGACCCCCCCCCGCACTGGCGGCCGTCTGCGGTCTCCTCTCCTCGCTCATCTCCCTCCTGACGTTCACACACCCCTCGCTCAGGCTCCAGCCCTGAGCCAGAACCCCCCGCCACACACACACACACCCCACCCCCACACACACACACACACCCCACACACACACCCCTCGCTCAGGCTCCAGCCCTGAGCCGGACCCTCCCCCCCCCCCCCCCTCACCCCCCCCCCCCAGACACCCCCCCCCCCCCCACACACACACACCCCACACAGGGGGGAGGGAGGGAGGAGGATTTTTTTTTTTCCTCGCTCCCCTCCCTCTCCCCAGGTGTGAGGCAATGGTATCTGATGTTATTCCCGACAACTTTAGTATTTATATATCGCCCGTCACACAAACCTCAGAGAGGGAGGGAGGGAGGGAGAGAGACAGACAGAGAGGGTGGGTGGGTGGGTGGATGGGTGGGGGGTGGTTACCAAGTCAGGGTGATATCTCGGGTGTTATGTATGTGACGGGTGTCTCGCTCGCTGGGTGTTTCCTAAATTAAGAAGCTGATATCTCTTAACTCCCTCCGCCAGCTCTCGATGCTGTTGTATTTTGTAACTAAAATGAGATTGGAGCGAAAAGATCTTTGTATTAATTCTTAACTTCTCATCGACTAATATACTTCGTCTCATCACCAACGAGAAACTTTGCTGTTGCCTTTATTCCTCACGTACACTCTCTGGCACTCACTCACTCACACTCACTCACTCCACTCACACTCACTCACTCGCCTCTCTCACTCACACTCACACACTCACTCACTCATCTATTATCCTTTCGTTTGCGTGTATTATACACAGCTCTTGGAGCTCAGTGGTTAGAGTGCTCGCGTTACAAGCGTGAGACCTGTGTTTGGTGGGGGGGGGGGTGTGTGGGGGGGTGGGGGGGGGGGAGGTGAGGGGGGGTGGGGAGTGGAGGTGAGGGTAGAGAAGAGAAATGCCATCGGCAATTCCACAACTTCGCAGCGAAGAGTTTTAAATGAATCTCTACACACACACCCCCACACCCCCACCCCCGCGCCCCTCACTAACCCGCCATTATATCTGGATATTTTCCTAGTGTCTCTGATCTCTCTGTGCCTTTTCCCGGAGGGGGCTGGGTGGGGAGCGAGAGATTTAAAGCCAATCCGAGGGTTGTAATTGTTGTCAGTGCAAATGTGAAAGATACAGATGTTTTGGGGACCTGCAGTAGCGCAGAGCCACCACAGGGAGGCAGCCTGGCACCTCCTCCTCCTCAACCTCTATCTCTCCTCCTACCCCAGTCTCTCTTCTCTATATCTCTCCCCCTCTCTCCTCTCTCCCCCTTACCCTCTCTCCTCTCCCTCTCTGATTGCTTCCCCATCTACCCACCCCCCACCATTCTGTACAGCCTGAGTGAGAGAGTGAAGGTGTCAGCTAAACTGAGTGTGTGTGTGTGTGTGTCCTGTGCAGTGATTGATGGGCTGTCACTGTTGCTCACACTGTCTCTCAGGCTGTTTTCCCAGCAAACTGATCCCAACACCTGATCCTGGCCCATTGTCCTCAGACAGTCACTCTTTACCAACTCATCGACCGGCTAAACCTCTCCTCTCTCGTGTGTCCCGTAGTTACTGTAGTAGAGGGGAGACCCGGGATTGATTCCCGGCGGGAAGGAAAAGTTGACCGAGTTTCCTGACTCTGCATGCGTCTGTTTGTTGTCCAGGGGGTAATAATTCCCTCCCTCTTCCCTCTAGATAGGTGGGTAGAGGGATTAAGGTTATATGGGGAATAAGGTGGGGGCAGGCGGAGTTAGATTAGAAAAATCAGATGTGATTTTATTGAATGGTGGCGGGGCAGGCTCGAGGGGCTGAATGGCCTACTCCTACTCGTTATTATTGTGTTCGCCCACAAATATATACAGTCAATTCACTTTACAGGATATTCTGTGAAGCGCTTTGAGACGTCGATAAAATGTGAAAAGCCGCGATATCAAATACCAGGATTATTATTGTTATTATTATTAGGTTCTGACATTCTCCCACTGAAAAACACATCAACAACCACCAACAACAACTATTGTTTCTATAGCTCCCTATATACTATATATAGATATATATATATATATAAACATATACATGTCTCAGACTGCTCACTTCAGATGTTCTGTGGGATGCGGTTGTTCTCGCTCACAAATACAGTCACTGCATGAGAACATAGTTACTGTAGAAAAAATACCATCGACAAGAAACCTGAGGATCTCACAGGCTTGGAGACAAGAGGTGAAATCAATCTTAAAAGAGATCTTTGTGGAGCTCCTGTAACTCAGTGGTTAGATCCACACACTTGCCTTAGAAACATAAGACCTGTGTTTCGTATCCAGGCAGGTCAGGGCGAAACCTTGGGCAAGTTTTCTTACTCCACACACACACACACACACACACCTAATAATAATCCCTCAAAAAAAACACCATAATAAATTGGTCATTTCAATCCACGACTGTTTGCTGTGCGCAATCGGCTGCCGCGTTTCGCCCACAAATATACACAGTCAATTCACTTTAAAGTATATTCTGTGAAGCGCTTTAAGACACAGTCTAGAAGACGTGAAAAGCCGCTATTTCAAATGCAAGGATTATTAAGAGTATTCTGATTATTAAAAGCTCTGATTGGATGCACACTGGGCTGCAATACTCAATATCGCCCACCGGAGGGCGGCAGTGTGTCACTGTGTGGCTCTCAGCCTGACACACGGTCTGAGCCACAGGATTATCCAGCAATAGGGACTGAGGCCATTCCATCCATCCTGTCTGTGCCGACTCTTTGATAAGAGCTTTTCCAAAGCAATCCTACTCTCCCCACTCTCTCTCTCTCTCTCTCTCTCCCCACAACCCCGCAAACCTGTCCTCCCCAAATAACTATCTACTCTCTTACTACTAATAATAATAATCCTTGCATTTTGATAATGCAGCTTTTCACGTCTTTCAGACTGTGTCTCAAAGCGATTCACAGAATATACTGTAAAGTGAATTGACTGTATATATATATATATATATTTGTGGGAGAAACACGGCAGCCGATTGTTTACAAGTGGTTTATGGAATCGGTTTCCATCGCCCGTCGCCCCCCCCCCCCCCCCTTTTCAATCAGGCAATCAGGGAAGATTAAGATTACATTTTAGCTCATTTTTCTTCCATTTTGCTTTACCATAAACTGTAACACAGAATGGGTTCAGGACCGAGCAGCCAGTAGATCCGAGACGCGATGAACCTCCGGGCGAATGACGGCTCCCGTTTTCCAACCCCAATAAAACCAATAGGAATTCTCTCATCAGATTGCAAAGCCTTTCGTGTCGGGCGGACGTCTCAAAGAAGCTTCACCAGGTTCACTGTAAAGCGACTGTGAATCTAACGAAAGATTTAACGAATCGTTTGAATCATTTTAACAAATCGTTTTGTTGCGAGAGAATTTTCTGAACTCAGTGGAGCTTTTCTAAGATACCCAGCTGCTACTCAACCCCCTCCCCCAACCTCCCCCCACCCACCCACTCACACACTCTCTTTGTAAATTATAATCGTTGCACTTTACAGTGTATTCTGTGAAGCTCTTTGAGAGGTCTCTCTCTCTCTCTCTCTCTCTCCCACCCCCCACTTCGCTCCATCTCTCGCTCACTCTCTCTCTGTTTCTAGTTGTCTCTCTCAGTGCCCGAGTCACTTTGTCTCTGGCTTTGAGCCGCTATAATTATCCCGGTCGGTCACTATTGAATGGCAGTTCGGTGGGGAGTATTCCGGCTCTTTCTGTCCCTGGGTTGTTCCTGTGTGTGGCTCTGTGTCGGAGCCACGGCCTCCCCCCCCCCCCCCCCGGTCTCGGCGGGGGAAGTTGTGGTTCAGCTATTGTGGTTGGTGTGAAAGCAGCTTTTTCTTTTTTTTGCTGGAATAATCACTTCCGTTTCCTCCGCAAACTCTGGCTCACTCTCTCCCATCACCGGCTTTCACTCCCAGCCTGACTGTTCTCTCTCACTGTAGCTCCCATAAACACAGGGGGGGTGGAGGGCTTTCACGAGGGACATGGGAATTAGGAGCAGGATTAGGCCATTCAGCCCCTCAAGCCTGCCCCACCCCTTATCCGGTGTCATGTAGCTCAATGGGTTAGAGCCACTCGCTTTACAAGCGTGAGACCTGTGTTCGAATCCAGGCAAGTCAGGTCAGGGCGAAACCTTGGACAAGTTCCCTTACTCCACACACACACACACCTACAAACAAAATAACAAGAATAAAATTGGTCATTTCAATCCACGACTGTCTGTGGGGGACATTGCTGCTGTGCGCAATCGGCTGACGAGTTTCGCCCACAAATATATATACAGTCAATTCATTTTACAGTGTATTCTAAAGTCTAGAAGATGCGAAAAGCGCTACATCCAAATGCAAGGATTATTATTATTAATATGATTATTATTATCCCTATGTCCCTGAATCCCTCCGTCCGTAAGAAATCACTCAATCTCAGTCTGGAATATGTTCGAGGACTGACTGAGCATCTGCAGCCTTGTGGAGAGGGGCCTGGAGCTTTCCAGGCTGTGTGAGCTGATGTGGACTTGATGGGCGGAATGGCTTTGGTCTGTGCTGTAGATTTTCTGTGTGTGTCTAACTCTGTGAGTGTCTGATATTCTGGGCGTTGGCCCAAACGCAAGGTTTCTCTATATTTAGAATTTCACTAAAATTTGCTGTGAGAGACTCTCAGTGTCTGGTTCCATTATCGCTGCGTCACCAGAACATGGGAAGCCAGAGCTCCCACACCTCAGAGACAATATTCCCCCTACACCCCCCCCTCCCCCCCCCCCTCCCCACCACCCACACACTCACTCCCCTCCTCCTCACCCCTCCCCACCCACACACTCATTCACTCCCCACCCTCACACTCACTTCCCCCCATCCTCCCCTTCCCTGATATACTCACTCCCCTCTCCTCCTCACACTCACTCCCCTCCCCCCCCTCAAGCTCACTCCCCTCCTCCCCTCTCCTCCCCTCCCGCCCACTCTGATTTGTGATCTGAAACAGGCAGTGAATGGAATATTTTGGAATAGATTATATGACAGTTCCCGTAAGCGTAAGGGTGTGTACATGTATCTGTGTGTGTGTATCTGTGTGTGTGTGTATCTATGTGTGTGTGTGCGTGTGTAGGTATGTTGCTGTCACACATGATTAATAAGGAGTCTGTAAAAAAAGCCTGTGTGAGATGTTAAACCTTTCTTGGTGGTGACGGAGCTCGGCGAGTGCTGGGTTACAGTAATAACATGACTATATTTGACAAAAGCTGCAGGCATGTGATAAACTCTCCTCACATTCCCACATTCGCTGATGTGTGCTCGCCTCACCTCCTCCCTCCCCCCCTCACCCCAACCCCCACTCCCTCCCTCCCTCCCCTCCTCCCTCCTTCCTCCCTCTCACCCCTCCTCTCCTGTCTACCCCTTCCCTGCTCCCTCCCACTCCCCCATCCCCTCCGGCCTGCCCTCCAGCCCCTCTCCCGCCTGCCCTCCTCACTCCCCCATCTCCCCCCCCCCCCCACCCCACCCCCCATTCTAACCCCGCTGGGCTCAGAGTCTAAAAGGGGCAATTTCAGGACAGACACCAGGAAGGTTCCCTTTACCACTGAGGGTGATTTATTAACGACACAAAATAGGGTGAACCAGGAAAAGGTGGAGGGGGGGGGGTGGGGGGGGGGGGGAGAGGTTTAAAGAACACACAGCTGGACACTGTGATGGTGGGGGGGGGGGGGGGGGGAGGCTGATGGACTGCCCCGCAGGGGATGGACAGGAACTCATTCAGCAGCTCCTTTCTCTCCCTCAGTCTGGGACTGTTAGTGACAGAATGTTGGCAAAGTGAATCTGTCTCTCTCTCTCTCTTTCACTCTCTGGGGTGGAGGAGCTGGTTCTGATTGTCAGTGTACGATGGGCGGGGGGGGAGGGTGGGGAGAGGCTGGTGGTGGAGAGAGGCTGGCGTGAGGGGGGGGGGGGGTGGGGGCGGAAGCAGTAATATGGGGGTGACAGTCTGGTTCTCAGCTTTGGATGGGGAGAAGATGGAGAGAATATAAGCCCCTGTGTGGTGGGGGGGGAGGGGGGTGGCTGAGTGTGAGTGAGCGAGTGTGTGAGTGTGAGCGAGAGTGTGTGAGTGGGCTGGTGACTGGCGGGGGTGGGAGGGGGTGGGGGGGAGTTAATCGCTTGTGAGCAGCTGTTGGTGACACTCAGTTGGTGACACCTGTTGTGTGTTGGTGGCCGGGTTGGAAGCTGCTGATTTTAGTCTCTGATCTGCCCCCATCATCACATCAGGGGTTCAAATCCATCCAGTGTTAGAGTGAACGGGGGTGAGTGGGTGGGGGGTGGCGGGCAGAGGCAGGTATAATAAATAATAATAATCCTTACACTTGGTACAGCGTCTTATCACATCACTGAGGCATCTGAAACGCTCTTCACGGCATATACTGTAAAGTGAATTGACTGTATACATTGTGGGGAGAAAGAAGGGAGAGAGGGGGATTGTGTGTGTGGGGGGGGGGGGGTCGTAAATATATTTTATTTATAAATATTTTATTTATAAACTGCGTTGGTGTGTTTAAATAGCAGTGAAATCTGTTTCCCTCACTGTGGCTATACATCTCCCAACCACTCCCAACTACACACAGACACACACATACATGCACACACTCGCACATAGACACACACACACAGACCAAAGCATAGACAGACGTTAAGGAAGATATTAAAGATTTTCCTGCTGCTGGGAAAGAGAGAGAGAAGAGATTTTACCCTGTGTCCATTGTCCAGGCTGAAACACTATGTCCTATCCCCCTCAAAATGCTTTCAAAACTCCCCCCCCCCCCCCCCCCCCCCCCCACCCCCCATACATTCTCCCCTCAGTCAGAGACCGCCCCAACACTACAGCAAACGCAACTGAATGAAATGCTAATTACGTACTGTTTTGCTGACATTAAAATGAAATTAACCTCGTCCATAATTTACTAATAATGCTCTCGGAGGTGGAGGGGGCGGTGGAAGGAGGCAATTATCATTGTGTTCATTATGGTGTCTGGGGAGAGTGTGTGGGAGGGAGGTGGGGGGGGAAGGGAGGGGGGGGAGCTAGGAAACGAGAGGAGATGAAGCGATGATGATATTGAACCATGGACTGAGGCCAGCGATTTGAGATAATGTCTCCGTGTTGTGATTAAGGTGTAAATGATTCTCATTGCTCACACTTTACACTTGAATGAACTAAACCTCTTGTATTGGATACAGCGCCTTACCGAGCTCCTGTGGTTAGTCTTGCAGGCTGGGGGAGACCTGTGTTCGAATCCGGGCAGGTCAGGGCGAAACCTTGGGCGAGTTTCCTTACTCCACACACACACAGGCCTAATAATAATAGTAATCCCTCAAAAAAAAACACTAATAAAATTGGTCATTTTCAATCCACGACTGTTTGCGTGTGTGTGTGTGGGGTGGGGGGGAGACGCTGCTGTGCGCAATTGGCTGCTGCGTTTCTCCCACAAATATATATATATATATATACACAGTCAATTCACTTTACAGTATATTCTGTGAAGAGCTTTGGGACGTCGATAAGATGTGAAAAGCCGTGATATCCAAATGCCAGGATTATTATTATTATTATTATTAATTGCCTGTAGTGTGTACTAGCGTAAAGTAACCCACAAACAGTCAGGCAAACAGGAGGATTGAGGGACCACAATTGGTGGGATTATTACTGCGGGAAAGTTGATCCGCCAATCGACTCACAACCAGCCGGGTTTCTGTTCACTGCTGTTTGTGAAGCGAGGAGTGTGGAGTTAAGGAAACCTAATAAATAATAATAATAATAATAATCCTTGCGTTTCATTTAAAAAAACGCATCTATCTATCTATCTATCTATCTATCTATCTATCTATCTATCTATCTATCTATCTATCTATCTATCTATCTATCTATCTATCTATCTATCTATCTATCTATCTATCTATCTATCTATCTATCTATCTATCTATCTAATCTATCTAATCTATCTATCTAAACGTCTCAAAACCCTCACCTCACTGTTGTACCTGCCTGGGAATCAAATCAAGTCCCTCTAACCAAACAGGCTTGAAGAAAGTCCCTCCCTCCCTGCCCCCCTGCCTGTCTGTCTGTCAGTGTATCTCTCTGTGCCAGGAAAGCTGTAGGAGATAAAAGACTTACTCACAGCTCAGCGTCTTGTGTTACAGAAACTCGTGTTAGTTTTTCTCCCAGCCCTGGCTCTGCGCTGACACGCTTTACTGTGACTCTCTCTCTCTCTCTCTCTCCAGCCGCTCCCACTCTCTGCTCCGCGCGAAGGCTCTCGTGTAAACGTGAGATGTGCTTGTTGAGTGAGCCGCGGTGTGGCTGTGGGTGGGGTGGGGTGGGGGGGGGGACGCGCCGAGACCCTTCCGAATGTCCTCGGAAACTTCCCTGAGCTCTGACCCGCTGCCCTCACACACACACACACACTCACACAAGCTCGCTCTCTCTCAGCCACCCTGGTCTCTCAGAGCAACAGAGGGTTAACGATCCTGAGAGACAACATCTGGGAGTTAGTGAGTAGGTGGGTGTGTGGTTGAGTGAGTGAGTGGGTGGGTGAGTGTGTAAAGGAGTTGATTAAAGGGCTCTCTGTAATGTTACCCTGTCTCTCACTCCATTACCAATTACTCAATTAATTCGGTTTATTTTCCGATGATAACCAGTCACTAACTGTGTGAGCGCTGACGTTACAAAGACAACGTGAGACTGTGTCAGTGTCGGGATCTCAGAGGTTCATTGAAAGCGGTTTAATTTCCCCCGGTCTGTCCCTATGATTCCCTGCCTCCCTCAGACACCCAACCCAGGGCCTCCACTCAACCCTAATTAATCCCCTCCCACCCCCACTTCGCTCAGCATCTCTCGATAAACCTGACCTCAAAAACATCTCTCCACCTCTCTCCACACAATGTGAGA
>CM068755.1:16857377-16954978 GCA_035084275.1 Hydrolagus colliei | reverse complement strand
TGGTCAGGGCAAACCCTTGGGCAAGTTTCCTTACTCCACACACACACCTGATATTAATTAATCTCTGCAATAAAAAAAGGGGTTATTTACAACCCACGGCTGTTTGCGCAATCGGCTGCCGCGTTTCACCCACAAATATATAAATATATATATCTATAGATATATATACAGTCAATTCACTTTGCAGTATATTCTGTGAAAGCGCTTTGAGACACAGTCAGTCTGGAAGACGTGAAAAATGCGATATCAATTAGAAGGATTATTACTTTTAATAGGGGAGAAATCCTTGCCTGTCCCCCCGCCCAACCCCCCCCCCCCCCACCCCCCCCACACACACACACACACAGAGACACACACACTTCACGTCTGCACCCCCACCCCCGGCTCGCGTAACAAGCTCCAGAGACACCTGGTTTGAAGTGATTTGCCCAGATGTTGTGGTAACAGATGAGACAATGGTTGGGAGTTGGGACAATAGCTCCACCTGGTGACCAGGACTGTCATCGATCGGGAAACTTGCATGAAAACTCTCACCATCAACCGGATCAATCTGGGATTATTCCCAGATCAGATTCCAGCCTTCGCTGGTACAGATCAGCTCTGGTCATAGCTGATACACTCCCCCCTCCTTACCCCCACCCCCCCCCCCCCCCCCCACGCCTCACACAGACGCGGGGGGGGGGGGGGAAATAGGTCATTTCAATCGTGGATTGAAATGACCTATTTTATTATTATGGTTTGGTTTTTAAAAAATGATTAACTCCCAACAATGGATCAATCGTATTGCCATGTACTTATTACAGTGCACAAGATGGTGGGGAGGAATCAGCTAACAACAGCACAAATCTAACCTGAGAATTTCCTTGACTAGTGTGTGGTTAAGGGGTTTCAATGGATGGTTGGCTGGGAGCGCGAGGTGGATTGATTGGGGTTGGGGAGGTGGGGTGGGAGAGGTGGTTTGGAATGACCTGGACCTCGCGGCTGAACCTCGGTACCTGTTTTGCCGGCAGCTCACCGTGATCTTCAAGGGTTTCCCCGGCTGCGCGGTGGAGAAGGTTTACCAGGCGCAGAGCGACAACCTGCCCGCGGCGTTTGTGGACGGCTCGAGGACGGGTGGTCAGGGTCCGGGGACAAGCAGCCTGCGGGTGAGGGAGAGGGTGAGAGGGCAACACGTGGAGATCTTGGCCGCCTACATCCGGACCACCATGGTGGTGAGGCAGGTCGGCAGATACCTGATGTTCGCTGTCCGCATGCCCGAGGATATCATCAACTCCTTCGAGGAGAGGCAGGGCCTCCAGCTGTGTGTGCGCGGCTGCCCGGCCGACCAGCGCATGGACTGGGTGGTCCCGGAGACCCCCCTCGGGCCGGATGGACCTGAACCCTCTCAGCCAAGGGTCTTCACCCAACAGACAGCTGGAGCCAAGTGCAGGGAGACGCTGGCGGTGGAGGATTTATACTTCAAGTCTTGCGTCTTCGACCTGTGAGCACCGGAGACACCAACTTCACCCTGGCAGCTCTGTACGCCCTGGAGGGACGCCAGGAGGCTTCTCGCCGACCAGGGGAGAGTTCACGTCTACCAGAGGTCCCAGCGCCCCACCCTGGCCAATACAGCCCCCAGACCCCCGGCTCCAGCCACACTCCCCCTCACTCACCTTCTCCTGATCGGCCTCGGCTGCTGCTGTCGCCAGCTACAGTCCTGTTGACCCGAGTTGTCAGAGCCCTGAGTTTAACTGTCCTCAGAGCGAAGGTTGTGTGTGTGTGGGAGGGTGGGGAGAAGGTGTGTGTGTGTGAGAATGGGGGTGAGTAGGGTGGTTTCACTGAGGGGAAATGTTCTATGAAGACAGTAGACGAGAGAGGAAATAAGTTTATAAGTTTGCAATCAGGTGACATTCAGTGCTGGACACTGGGGAGAAACCTCTCTCTGGTCACTGTTACTATCTTAGACAGGAGCTGAGATTTTGACAATATTACCTCCCTCCCACCCTACCCTGACAATACAGAGCTCTCACTGCACTGTTCTGTGGGTGTCATTCTGGCTCAGGACAAGGTCTATCTGCTCATTCCCTCCCCCCCCCCCCTCCCCACTACGTCTGAACCCTTTATAAGTATTTAGACACTAACTGATCCCAACTCTATGGTTCTCTGTAGTTGCACTTTACGATGGTATATTTGCTTGGGTCTCAGCCACACAGTGACACCAGAGCCAGCCAGTGTTCAATGGGTGGGAGGGAGGGAGTTTGTAATTCAAACCTCAATATAAATCCGCACACGAGAGAGAGAGAGAGAAAGGCAGCAAGTGTACATGCCTGCGATGGACAAGCTCGTCAGCCATTTTTGATCAGCACATGGCAGGGCTGGACTCGGGGGAGACAGAACCGCTTTCGCTCAGCCCGGCCGAGTTTTAACCAGCGTCAAGGCTGTGGGTGCATCTGACCCTACACACCGCCCCAACACTGTGTGGAGCTAGTGCCAATCACTGGAATGGGATTGGGGTGGGGGGGTGAATGTTATTCAGATAAAAACAGAAATGGCTGGGAACACTCAGCAGGTCAGGCAGCATCTATAGAGAGAGGAAAGTGAGTCATTGTTTTGGGTCGTAACTGGGACACGTCGGGAGGGCGAGGCTTTTAAAGATTAGCAGAGAGGGGGGGTATGGGACGGGGCGGGTGGAGGAGGTAGGAGGGACAATGAAGATCCTCCTCTGGATGCTACCTGACCTGCCCAGTGACTTGTGTTTTTGTGGTTGATTCCCAGCCCGCGCACCTACTTTGCGTTCGTTAATGTCCAAATTTAAGAGTTGGCTTCTATTATCCACTGACGGTGAAGCGTGGAATGTTTGCGGCTACATGTCTGAGGAATGTCATTTCTCGCTTGTATTTTAACATCAGAAAGTTTTCTCTCTCCACACTTGGTTCTACGTTGGGGGGGGGGGGGGGGGGGGGGGGGGGATTGGGGTTGGGGTTGTTTTTTCATTTTGTGAGACCAGAAAGTCCAAGAAAAAAGGGAAAAGAGAAAAGGGAGTCAAGGTTTTCATTTGGCCAAACACTTTGCTGTGACGGGTGCGATGTTTCCTGTCAGGGAAACTTTCCTTTCTGGTCTGTGGCACTTTATTGTCTTTCTGTGATAGTTTTTTTTTTACAGCGACTCCGTTAA
The DNA here is from genome assembly GCA_035084275.1 of Hydrolagus colliei. Lineage (NCBI taxonomy): Eukaryota > Metazoa > Chordata > Chondrichthyes > Chimaeriformes > Chimaeridae > Hydrolagus > Hydrolagus colliei. The sequence continues at coordinate 16,951,825 of CM068755.1, read as the reverse complement.
GTGTTTTTATTGTTGAATAAATGAACAAAAACAGTAGATTTATCACAGAGGCTTAAACCTCACCTGTACATAATAAATTATTTATTACCGATTTTAAAAAAAGTGACTTTGTCGATATGAATCTCTCAATCCAAGTTATTTGTGAATCTGGTGTTCGGTATCCCAGACCCTACAAACTACCGAGTGAGTGACCAGTTTGTATCTGAGAGATTGTCAGCCCTGGTCACACACACACACAGAGAGAGAAACTCCCTTCTCTTTCCTCGCAGGGAGAGAGAGGATCTATTCAAGCCCATCAGCAAGACCCACCTATTGATTCCTCCCACGTGAAAGGTGCTCTATAAATGTAATGTTGTTGTTGTTGAGTACTTTTATGCTGCTCTGTTGCATTTGGCTAAAGCTTCACTCAAGTGTAGTGACTGTTTTACACGGACTGTGTTGGGAGGGCGAGGATAGAACACACACCACTGCCACAGCCTTCTTGACAGTTTGCCTTTAATAGTAATTAAAGAACAATTTTTTTTAAGGTGTAGGAAAATTTAATACATTATAAACAAAGTATTTACACCGAAATGCACTAACAGCCTCTTCACAAATATAAATTAATATTTACTTTGTCATTTAAAAAGTCCACGTACCGGCCGACAGCGAGCCACGCAGCCGCTGTCTGTACCCTCCGCAAAGTCATCGTGAACTGTGTGTTGGCAGCTGATCATTACCCCCCCCCCCCCCAGAATAACATAGCTTATTTGGCGACCCTCCCACCCACTGCCCTCTCCTCGTTACATTCTGAATAGGCACCGGGTCACCCCCCTCCTCGAGCCGCTGGGGGAAATGTCAACAATGTGGCTCAAACACTTCGACCCGATCTCACCGCCCAGAATATTCACAGCCACAAACGGTCGCCACACGTCCAGAGAACATCCTGCAGCGCTCGCTGTGTTCCCACGGGGCTCTGCCGACAGCAAATTAGTGACCAACTCTGCCAGTGCTCAGCCAGGACCCATTGGAGACTGTTAGAAAGGTTGGAATGCAGATGCCCCCCCCCCCACCTCCCCAAATAGCCACACTCTGGCCTGGAGCGTGAAGGCAGTGGGTGAGTCTGGCCACTGATATGGCCCTCGCTGCAACAATACCTCGGGTGGGAGGGGAAATACAGCCCATTTACACACATGGGAGGGGGATTGGGAGTCACCCACAGGTGGTGCTGGTTTCCCCCCCTACCCACCCCTCCATCTAATAACCGATCACACTGAGCAGTCGGGGAGGTGGGGAGGGGGCAGTCTCCATGCCAGTGAACCTGGAGGATAAATACTGTGTAATTAATGAATGTGCTTCATTCCCAGAACACAGACATGTGCAAAACCAGACAGGGCAACAACACTGTAAACACATCCCACTGTGTGACAGGGCCAGGGAGGGGGCCAGGACAAGTGTAGGGGGGGGGGGGGGAGGCTGAGCTGGGGACACGCCAATCCTGGCTAGCAGCAGTCAACACATAATAAAGCTTCCCTCAAGACAGTACCTTTCTTCCCAGCTACCGACAGCCTCCCTTTTACACTTACACATTTTCACTTAATTCATTTTCCTCAGTGAGTTGGGGGGTACTGTGTGTGTGGGGGGGGGGAGGGAAGAGAGAGAAAGGTGACTGTACAAGATTTAAATTCATTTGAAAATGAAGTGTGTGAGCGCGTGGAGGGAATAGACACAATAACCGTCTATTTTCTAGGTTGAAATGTTGCCCCTGTTGAAAACCCACCCCAAACCTGCACTAACCCTGTCTCTCAGTCTCTCGTGGTTGAATACTGTTTACTAGTTAGATGTCCCCCTTCCCCTGTGGAAACCCACCGAGTTAATAATAATAATAATCCTTGCATTTGATACAGCGCCTCATCACGTCTACAAGACGGCTCCAAGCGCTTCACAGAATATACTGTCAAGTGAATCAACTGTATTTTGCGGGTGAGTTTTGTGAGTCCTATGTTGAGCTGCACTATAGCAGAGCTCTCACATATTATGTGGTGGGTGGGGGCCCTGAGAGGTTGGACATTTCATTTGGAAAGTGTGGGGGGTGGGTATTTAACGAGATTTCCCACACACCCAGGCTTCCTCGCTCAGACACACGGTGAGACACTGCCTTTGGCAAATGGCACAAATGACAAAGATCATGAAGGTTAACCTCCCCCCCCAGCGCCCGACCAGTAGTCATCACAAATGACTGTCGTCTGCTCAGAGCAAAGCCGTGAGAACAGGAGGATGGGTTTACACTCCCATAGAATCATTAGCAGAGAAACTAAAGGGGGGTGAGAAGAGAGTGTGTGGGGAGGGGAAGGGGGTGACAAAGTGCAGTTTATTTGGGATCAGTGGGTGATGATTGGGAATGTTCTGTCCCACTCTCGTCAAACCCCAATAGAAAGGTGACAAACACAGGGAATGGTGAGGCTTGGGGGACAGTGAGAACCATCCAGGCTGGTCTCTCCGCACTCCCCCACCCCAACAAATTTTTTTGGTACTTGTGCAGGATTTAATTGTAGTAATTGTCCCGGAGGATTTGGGGGAGGGGGGGTGGGAGAGAGAGTCACTTTCCTTTGCTCTATTAACTCCCTATTGCCCCCCTATATAATCCAGAGTGAGAGCAGGAGGAGCTCCACACCCCCTGCCCACCCGCTGGGGATAGGCTGACACCGAGGCATTCACTGAACACAGACTGGAGCTTGGCTGAAGAAACACTTTTGGCAGAAACGGTAAATGGGGAGGAATTAAATTGCACTTTCTTCAAACGCCTCACAGCAGAGTCCACAACACTCCTCATCTCTTGGTCTGGTTCAAAAAACACCTTTTACCTGGAAGTCCCCTGCCCTGGGAGCCTTCACCCGCAGAGAGCATTCTCTGTGTCTGTCTGTCTGGGTATTTGTATACGTATGTGTCTTTGTGAACATGAAAGTTGTGTGTGTATTGAAACTATGTGAGTGTGACTATGTGTGAGAGTATGGCTCTGTGTGTGTGTGGCAGTGTGACTATATGAAGTGTAACTAGTCCTACGTGTGTAGCTGTGTGAGTGTGTAACAGTGTGTGCACGCGCAGTGTCCCATATACATTCTAACTCTGCTGAGAGCAGTTGACACCATGTTGAGGTTTGGTGTGTGGTCTCCCCTCGGGATGGTTGGCTCCTGGCTCTCGGCGCTGGGCTGGCAGACCTGCTTAGCAGCACCTACCTCTCTCCCCTTGTCTCTCTCTCTCTCTCTCTCTGCCCTTGTCTCTCTCTCCCTGTCTCTCTCCTCCCCTCATGTCCTCCCACATCCTGTGTTTCTATGTCTTGCGAGTGCTCCAGCTGTAGTCCGGGGTACCCTTGTGTTCCAGTGAGTGATCTAGGGGTGATTTTGAGTCGTGGGGGGATTTCTGAGCCAGTGGTGAGCGGTGCTCTGGCCTGTCGAGGTGAAAGCCTCTATAGTGTTCGGAGGAGGGTCCCTGGCTGTAATAGGGTCCGGGGGGCCTGTGGTCGGGGGGTCTCCGGGGGTCTGTCTGGTGGCTGGGGTTGTGATGGTCCTGAGGTCGGAACTCGTCCGACCGCCGTCGCTTGCCATCCTGGTGCCGCCTGGGGGGGGAGGGGGGTGGGGAAGAGACGGACATCAGTAACGTTCCTGCCAGAGCCACCCCGGACTCATCGCCACCCCCCTCTCCTCTCTCCCCATGTGCCAGTGTGGGAGACCGAGATACAAAGCGAGAGATAGAGAGACAGACAGACCGAGATGTAGAGAGTCTGAGGTATTCTGTCGTAAGATAGAGCTCAAGAGTCTCTATAGTCAAGAGACTGAGATTTACTGTCAGAGAGGGAGAGTGGCACACACACACACAGAGCCTATGATATACAGTAAAGAGAGATAGATTGAGACAGAGACAGTCACCAAGAGTGCCTCACTAAGTGCTTTACCTGTCGTAATATTCCCGGTGGCCCCGGCGCTCGCGGTCGTTGCTGTAGGGGCTGTACTGCCGCTTGCGGTGGAGGTTATTGAGCCTGTAGTTGCCGGAGTTGCGGTGAGGGTCCGAGCGAGGCCTGCGGTCGCCGTAGTGATGCTCCTTGTAACGGTGCGGCTCGTACATGTGGTGCCTGTCGGGGCCCCACTGGCCCCCGCCACCGTAATTGTACATTCGCTCTCTCGGCCTGTCCCCCCGATCTGTATAAACAGTGAACACGCAGCGTGAGTGGCGGTGGGGGTACTAACACTGGGCCCTGATCAGAGCTGAGACAGTAAGAGCCACCCTGCCCTCCAGGAGGATGAGGGGTAAATGATTGCCATCGGGCAGTGAGATGTGACAGTGAATGACCAGCGACGATTCTATAACACAGAGGCAGGAGCCAGAGAGATATCTGGACCGAGAGAGAGAGAGAGATAGAGAGACAGACTTCCGAAAGAGAAAAAAATATAGTGAGCCAGAGACTGAGAGAGAGAGAGACAGACAGAGTGAGACTTACCCGCGCTGTTGAACGGCCGGTTGTGGAGCTGTGTGTAAGAGCCGTGGTGGTAACCGGGTGGTGGCTGTGGCGGGTGGTGGGGGAGGTGTGGGTACAGAGAGGGGGGGCAGTAGGGCTGAGAGTTGACGGAATCGTGACTGGAGCCCGAGGTCTCCGGCCTGAACTTCCTGCTCCCCGCACTGCTCTCCTTCTTCCTCTGCTCCTCCTGAGGGTCACAATTCACACACAATCTTTCACCCCACAGCAAATCACACCACACACACACAGACATACACACACACAGAGAGACACACACACAAAGAGAGAGAGAAAGACAGACAGAGAGAGAGTCGCACACACACACACAAAGAGAGAGAGAAAGACAGACAGAGAGAGAGTCGCACACACACACACAGAGCGGCTTTTAGGAAGACACTGACAGGGAATGACACAAGCACGGGGGGGGGGAAGAGAGAGAAAGAGCGCACACACGGGATGGACACACTAACAGGAAAACACAGCGAGGACATGCCGAGGGGAAAATATCTGAAGGGACAGATGGTTTGAGACACAGACCCCTCCTCACCTGCTCCTGGGATCGCCTCTTCTGTGCCAGTTTGTACAGTTTGTGCAACTTTCTAGCGTCAAACTCGGTGAACTTCGAGACAAAGATCCAGAGGTTCCTGGGAATGAGGAGGGAGAGAGGGGGAGGGAGAGAGAGAGAGAGAGAAAGAGTAGAGCAGTTGAACAAACAAGTGGTAGGAGCTGTCTCGCTGGTCAGAACGAGACTAAAAGATGCTTTGATGTGATTGCTGTGAAGCGTAGTGAGTGTGTTCTCCTACCTGCGCCAGTGCTTGGTTTGCTCGGTGTCGGTGTAGGCCAGCAGGCACTCGGTGATGCGGTCGCCGATCTTCAGCAGGCAGCTTCTTGTGTGCTGGAGCTGTTCCTTCTCAGACAGGCCCTCCTCAGGCTTGTCCAGCTGCTTCAGAGCCTTCTTCACAGGCCTCATCCGCTCCTTACACTGAGCCAAACACAGGCCTTTACTAGCAAACCGACATCGAGCCACATTCCCTCACAGAACACAGACCCTGAATCATACAGACACACGCGCTGAGCCACACACACACGCAAGCACTCAGTCCCACACAGCAGCTTAGTCACAGCAGCGACGCCGATGTTATTAGAATGTGAGCAACCTGTGCCCCCGTCCCCAGCAACACTTACGATGCCGAAGGTTTCCTGGTCGAGCTCGTCCTCGCCCTCCTCCCCGATGGGCACGGGGTCACTGCCCGCTGTGATGTGGACGGGGCCTTTGGTCACCGACTTGCGACTCTTGTCCTTCCCCTCAGACCGGGCCTGTGAGAACACACAGAGGCTTTAAACAGCAGAGCTCTCCACACACCAACCGTAAACTGAAGGCCAATCATTCTCCCTCCCACCCACCGAGTGACCCACGGGCTCCCAACAAATTTCCAGACCAAATTCATCAAGAACGCTAGAGGTGAAAGCACCTCAGCCATAAGACAGGGTGGAATTTGGAAACAAGCCGTGAGTTGGATGTGGTCAGGTCCTGAAGAGGAAATTGGCTTCCAAACGAGGAGTGGGATTAAGCTTTGCTTTTTTTTTAATATAAACTAACCTTTCAGACCAGACTATCGTCCCAAACTGCCAGGGCTGATTGTCTATCACATGCCATGCGAGTCGGCATTGAGTGAACTCAGCTGTGTGCTCTCCCCCTCCCCCAGAGTCAACACTGTGCACACTTGTGTTCCCAGGCGATACCTTGGCTCTCTTCTCTTTGCTCTTCTTTTTCTCCTTCTGCCTATCCTTCTCTTTCTTCAGCTGGCTCTTGTCTTTGTTCTCTTTGTTATCTTTCGTTTTCAGCTTTTTCACAGGGGTCCTGTCCAGCCCTCCCTCCTGGGCGGGAAACAAGACACAATGACTCAAATAAAGACACCGGCCTTCCTACATCACTGACTGCTCAACACCTCGAAACGCAGGGCCCAGCCCTAAATGAGGACGATCTGGGAACGAGCGAGGATCAATGTTGTGTGAGCAAGTGTCAGGGGGAAGGAGTGAGTGTTTTCAAATGAGTGTGAGAGCGAATATCAGAAGTAATACAATCGAGAGCGTGTGTGAGTGAGTGACGGAGGCAGTTTGCGTGTGAGCGAGTATACGGGGGCGATGGCTGACCTTCAGCTCTCCCTCCTCGGAGGGGTTGTCTGAGAGGCGGGGGGAGGCCATGTCGGTGCCACCCTCGTCCCTCATTCTGGGCGCCTTGTTCTCCTTCTTCACTCTCTGCTTCCTCTTCCTCGGCTTAGGCTGCTGAACGGAGGAGCAGCTGGTTACAATCACAGTCCCCCGCCACACGGGCAGTCATTAAACTCCCACCCCGCGAGCTTACATCCCAGCGCCCCCCTTCCCTCCCTCCACAACCTGCCAACCCCACGTGTACAGGTGATGGAAGCCCTCTCACCAGGTGACACCAACGGGACTGATGAAGTTCACTGGTGACACATAGTGGCTAAGAGTCACTGGCGCTAAATTGGGGCTGGCATCAGCAGGTCAGCGCTGAGTAAACTGTTTGGCTGTTTGTTGGGATGAGGAATAACGGGATCACCGCGGGAGCAGCAGCTGCTGGTTTATTAATTCGCGGCAGATCTTCTGGCAAGAGGGTTGGGGCGCTCACGCTGATCTCCCGCTGGCTGCGGGACTCAGCTTCACCCACCTCCGCTTCATGGTTCAAAGCTTCCTTCTTGATCATGTCCTTCTTCAGCAGTTTGATGAGGTAGTCGGCCCTGGACTGTAGATGCTTGCCTTGGGGCTTCAGGTCAGGGTCACTGGGGAGGATCTGCAGTGAGCACCAGACAGTCACAGTAACAATCCTCGCATTTGATACAGCGCCCGAACACACACAGCGCTTCCCCCTCAGGTTTAACTCAGAGCCACTGCGACATCTGCCCAACGTGGAAGGCGCTCTATAAAGCTAATTTGACGGTGTGTGTGTACCTTGCCTGTCAGCTGCAGAGCTGGGTCCATCTTTATCTGCTCCCAGTTGCCGTAGCCACAGTCGTAGATGCCCAGCAGCAGGTTGGAGTCCTCCTCCACTCCCCAATCGGTGTCAAAGTGGGCAGCCTTAGTGTGGCAGGGGAAGCGGTACCTAACAGCAAACGGCATGTGAGCAGTGAAGGCAATGGGGGGGGGGGAAGTGGAGGAGAAGAGAGAATAACCAGAGACATCCATCATCGCACTCTCAAATTGCCTACCTACTCCTCTCCACCTCCAGACAATCGAGTCTTTTCTCCACTCCCCACCCCCGTTACTCTTCCTGACTATCAATGCATCTCTCCTTTCAATCAGCTCGATGGGACTGTGGATCTCCAGGTGTCTGGCCTGAGCTCTCTCCCTGAATGCCCTTCAGTGAGCTGTATTTGATATGATAAGGTAATTATATTCCTCGCTGCGCATCCCAGCTTCTTCCAGGCAGGCGATGCTGGAGAGACAGTCAGCCAACCCCCCTCCACCCACACCACCCAATCACACACTCACTTCTTCCTGTCCTCGGGTTCGCTGGGCAGGGCCTTGTGTAACACCTCAAACTCCTCCTCGTGTATCAGGATGGACTTGACGTTCACCTGCACACCAGACACTTTGATGGTCGGCCCACGTTTCTTCCCCGGACCTTTCCCTGCAGGTCGTGGAGTTCAGAGATAAAAGGGTTAAATCTGATATCAGCCACTCCGGCCCTGACAAACAGAGCAAAACACCAGAAAACGACAGTGTGTGTGTTGGTGGGGGAGGGGGTGTGGGGGGGAGAAACCTTGGGAGCATAACAGCTGTCAACTAAAGCAGCGACTGTGCAGAAGGAGTGAGTGTAGAGACCAGCCTGACACCTACCCTCCATGCCTGGGGTCTCTTTAAGCTGTTCTTCGTACTCTTTCAGCGCTAGCACACAGCCATTGTGGATAAGCTCCCCCAGGCGCTTCAGGTCAGCAATGGACTTCTCCACCAGTTCTGCATCTCGGGCAATGGCCTCCAACCTGGCACAGAGAGAGCAAGAGATGTCAGCCAATGCTCACCCAACCTCCGCACACCAAACTGCAACACTAAATAAGCCACAGGCTGTCAGAAGGCGAGCACCAGCCAAAGGTGGGCCGAGGAGCACAACACGAAGGAGAAGCAAACGGAATGTTATCCAGTGATCAGAAGCAGCCTTACCGTTCAAGCGGGGTCCCAAACTTCTTGTAGCTCTTGATAAACCTGAGAAACACAGTGAGAAATTGGGTTTAATGACACAACTCGTTTCCCTTCGGGAAGATAACTGTACAACTGACCTCAGGTGGGACGAAGCACGGTCTAAAAGATCCATATAAAGAGAGCTATAAAATAGAGAAAGGACATGAAGCGCGGAGGGTTTGGAGGACTTGCAGAGAGTTGGGCTGTCATGGCTGAAGGCTCGCCCTATTGGGAGGGGGGGCGGGCTGAAAGGAGTGAAGAGCAAGCAATGGTATAGAAGGGGAGGAATGGAGTCTACGGACATCGTAGTGCTGGGGAGGGCGAGGAGGAGAATGCGGTACCCTGTGGGATGTAGGGGACTGACCGTCTGATCTCAGAGTCCGTGAAACCGTCAACCATGTCTCTGCGGACAGTCCTGGGTCTCCCCCTGCGCTTGGGACGCTTATCCTCATCGTCGCTCTCGTCCGTCTCACTCTCGGAGCCAGAGGTTCGTTCCCGCCGTCGCCGCGAGCCAACGTCTGAATCACTGCCATTCACCCGGGCCTGAAACAGTAACAATCAATCAATCATTACATTTATAGAGCGCTTTTCACATCGGGAGTGAGTATATTTGTGGGCAAAATGCGGCAGCCAAATCGTGCACAGCAGTGTCCCACAAACAGTCATCGAAGTGGGATTAGGGGAGAAAGGGGGGAAAGATGGCAAGGGGAGGGGTCGGGGTAGGGAGAAGGAGAGCCGGAAAACCAACTGTATATTTGTGGATGAAACAGCAGCTGGGTCTCAACATGCCATATACCCTGGCAGGTCTGACATCCAACTACCCAATATCTAGAACATCAAACAGTTCAGACACGACAGACAGGGAAGGGAGTGAGCACCAGCACAGAGACGATGGGGGAGAAAGCAGAGAATGTGGGGGGAGAGCAGAGCGAGGGGTGGAGAGCAGAGCGAGGGGTGGGGGGGGGGAAGCTGTACCCGTTTAGTAGAGCTCCTGCTTCTCGGCAGCATGTAGATCTCCTCTAGCTCCTTCTGCCGCTCGGCTTCCTCGATCTTTTTGCGCTGCTCCTCCGGGATAATGTCATCCCACTCTTTCTGGTTCCCCAACTCGGCCGCAGGCTCAGCCTCCTCCATGGTGGAGAAGTTGGCCACCTGGGAACAGATGGTGGCATTAAACCCGATCACAATCACTCCTGGCTCCTGAACCCCCCCCACCACACAAACAAGCCATTTGACAAGGTGACCAGTGCCACAAACTCACCTTGAACTGTGACAGCAGTTCGTCGGTGGGGCTGACTGACCCCTCGTTCTCTCGGGTCTCCGCCAGGCGCAGTATCTCTTCGATATCCATTTCCTGAAAGGAAAGGTCGGCATTAACATCGGCCTTGGCTTACTACTCTTCAGAAAGAAAGAACTCATACAGTTTTACAACCACACAGAAGAAACATCCCCACCCCAACCCCCTAATGTTCATTTGTACAAAGGAGATCATTCACAGGACCGACGTCCCACAAGTCTGGCTTCATTCGGAACTTGCTACCTGCGGCTCCGATTCCTCCCCCTCCGGCTCCTTGAACAGCTCCTCGGCCCCGAACTTCAAGATTGCGCTCAGCTCCTCCCTGTTGAATGGGGTTGAACTGGAAAAGACGAGAAGAGAATTGGGAGGCTGGCATTGAGGGGATCACATCTCCCCACGACAGCAATGTGTGACCAAATGCCCCCCCCCCCCCCCCCTACCCACTCCCCTCTCGGAGATGAAACTGAGCTGCTGCTTACTGGGAAGGCCGCGCTGAGCTGTCCAGAACTGTGCGCCCCGTGGTGTCCATTCTCTGGATGACCAGGTGATCCAGCACCATTTTCTTCTTGGCTCTCTCGATGATGTCCTCCTCCACCGTGCCTTTGGTCACCAGCCGATAGATATTCACCTGTGCGGATCAACATTAAAAACCTGCATGATTGTGCACTCATCCAGCCCTCCCGAGGCAGCCCCTCCCCCCGTCACCGGCACCCCCCCATCACCAGGTACTCTCCCCATCCTCCCTCCCTGCCCCTGTGGTCCTCGCTCTGACCCCGTACCGCTGCTGACCTGCTTCCTCTGGCCAATCCTGTGAGCTCTGGCCTGAGCCTGCAGGTCATTCTGTGGGTTCCAGTCCGAGTCGAAAATGATAACAGTGTCGGCCGAGGCCAGATTGATGCCCAGTCCACCCGCCCGGGTCGAGAGCAGGAAACAGAAATCCTGATGGGGGAGAGAAGTTGAATGTAAAACTCAGCTGGTGGCACTCATCCCCACAAGATCGTTCACAGCTTTAGCATTTCCCGCTGTCCCCAGCACAACACTGAGCTCAAGACTGATTTCCGACAAGGGATTTGAACCCACAAACCCTCTATGTGAGCCGAGCTCTGGTCAAGATATTCTGGCTGCTCTCTAATCTGGGACAGAAAGAACACCGTTCCCAGGAGGTCGAGGCGAGGCGGCAGCTGTCAGATAGTTCCCTGGTCACAAGCGCTGTACAAGGTTACAGAGATTCACAACACAGCTGTAAACATGGTGAGAGGCCAGCGGCATTTTCTTACCTCCGAGCCCTCGGCATTGAAGTGATCCAAGGCTTGTTTCCTCAACTCCCCTTTTATAGATCCGTCCAAACGCTGCAAACACAGAACAGCGAAAGATTCCTCAACACAGCTCAGGAACAGTTGCTCTGAAGCACAAAGTAAACATATTCCCTCCCAGGCCAGACACAGAGGGAGCAGCCAACATCGGCAGCCAGAGGCACGTACCTGGAAGGGGTAGTGTTTAATGCTCAGGTACTCGGCCAGAATATCCAGCATCCGCACCATCTGGGAGAAGATAAGTACACGGTTCCCCCTCTCCCTCAGCCTCGTCATTAGTTTGTCCAGGAGGATCAGTTTGCCACTGCTCTTGATCAGGTTCTGGATGGAGACAGGACAGACATTAGCGCAATGGGACACGGGACTTTAATCCCCTCGACATTCTCCTCAGTCACCGGGTCTGATTGGCTGGTTTACTGTTGCCACTGGGACATCACCGACCCTCCTCCGACTTCACTATCCAAGACGGGAGCTGCGCTGCCGGGAGCAGATACCCACCTGGAGCTCCTCCTGACGGTTGTGGTGGTCGCCCTCGTCCGGCGGCTTCACCAGGTAACAGTGGTTACAGCATTTCTTCAGCTCCATCATGATGTTGAGGAAGCTCGAGGAGGTGCCACGTACACCCCTGGACAGTGCCCTGTAATTTCTGGTCAATATCCACCTGGGAGAGAGGGTCGGGGAAAGAGAGAGAGAAAAACACAGGGTGGAGGGAGAAGAGAAGAGTTAGTTAGTGTATTATTGAGTGCTGGCCTGCTGTTCCCCATGGTATGATGTTTCAGGCTCCCCATGGTATGATGTTTCCCATGTTCCCCATGGTATGATGTTATACAGATTAATTGTTCTCTTACTTGTAATACTGTTTCTGCGACGCAGACATTTCCACCCTGAGGATCTGTTCCACCTTGGCCGGCAGTGACTTCTCCACGTCTTTCTTGACCCTCCGCAGCAAGAAGGGCTCCAGCACCCTGTGAAGGCTTTGGTATCCGTTCTCACGCCCCTTCCCGTGCTCCTCTTCAAAATCCTCCCACAAGTCAAACCTGGGGAGCAAACCGAAAACCAGAGGGGGCGGAGGAGGGGTCAGCTGGGTTGCGAGTATGCACTAACCTCCCTACCCTCCTCCCCAGCACCCCCACACACTGACTGCTAGCACGGTTGTCCCTCACAATGCCTGCTACTCCATCAATCATCCATCTCCCACCACCCCACCTGAACTCCCAGTATTGATCCCTCAAGCGCTTCCCACCCCACCATGCCACACATCTATATATATATCTATGTAATGACCCACCTTTCGGGCATGATAAAGTGCAGCAGAGACCAGAGTTCCTTCAGCGAGTTCTGCAGGGGAGTGCCGGTAATCAGCAGCCGGTTGTTGGATCGGAAATCTATCAGGGTCCGGTATAGGAGAGAGTCATCGTTCTTTAGCCGATGAGCCTCGTCCACTCCCAGGAAAGCCCAGTTTATACTCCCCAAAACCGTCTGACAAGAGAAGTAAACATGTTAACCAGGGGGCTACAGAGTTGTGGTTCAGCCAGTGTGTGTGTGTGTGTGTGTAGGGACCCTAAGCCAATATTGAGTGAGCCACATAAGAGAGGATGCCACCTGCTCTCTCCTCCACCTTCACCCCTGGCTTATTCCTCACGCAGCTTCAGTGTGGAACACTTCAGTGATTATTTCTCAGCTTTGGGTTCAGTCGCCGCCCAGAGCAGACTCGTACTGAACACCCAAGCCTCACTCAGGGTGGCGAAGGGAAGAGAGAGAGAAAGATGGTGTAACAAGTCTTGCCATCGTCAATGCACCTCAAATGTTGGCTGGGGCTGGGAATTGTCACATACCTTATCTTTCAGCAGGATTTCATAGGTTGTTATTAACACGTTAAACTTCAGCCTCTTTGTCTGAGGGTGGGTCCAGTCGTATTCCCGGATCTGTAAGTGACCAGTGAGATGTTATTATAATAACACAGGGCACTGAGTGTGTGTGTGTACCTCTTGCACGGTGGCGGGTGGAGAGTGGAATGAGTGCGCCTTGAGCGTGGGGGGGGGGGGGGAGAGAGGAGCTTGTTTTGTCAGCATGCCTCCTAGCGTGAGGGAGTGGGGGGAGGAGGTGTGTGAGTGCACCCTGAGTGTGAGGAGTGTGTGAGGAGCGAGGAGCCTGGTTTGGGAGTGTGCTGGAGCGTGGGGAAGGGGGGGGGTGAGAGTGCGTCCCTAGAGAGTTGTGTGGCTTCACTGACCGTGTTGCGGCTCATGACGTCGCCGATGTACACCACCACGTTCATGTTGGGCTCCCAGATGTCAAACTCGCGCTGCCAGGAGGTGAGGGTGGAGAGAGGCACCACCACCAGGAAGGGGCCATACAGCTGGTGCTGGTGGAACAGGTACGATAGGAAGGAGATGGTCTGGATGGTCTTCCCCAAACCCATCTCGTCGGCCAGGATCACACTATTATTCCTGGGGGAGAGGAGAGAACATGAACTGTGAAACCAGTGAGCTAGCCTTTCCAGTTCAGCTCCATTATAGAGCTTTAAAGGGACAGACAGCACAGTGCTGAGCAGATCCCATTTCCCCAAAGCTCCCAACACCTACTTGCACCAGGAGTGAGCGAGCCAGTTGAGCCCCTCGAGCTGGTAATCTCGCAGTTCCAACCCTTCGCTCCCAAAGTACGCTGGTTGCTTCTTCATCGCTACAAACCGAGGCCTCTGCTTCAGCACCTGAGAGCCCGACAGAGAGAGGTGGGGGGGGGGGAATGAAAGAGTTGACTGTTATTCGCAGTTTGAGTACCTCGATTAGTATCACAGGCACACCCAAGTGTAGCAGAGGCACGCCGTAACCACCACAAACACATACAGAAAGGCACCATTGTCGGTGATTCCACTAAGAGTGCAGTGCGCTGGTGTTTTCTCTGCTGGGAAATTAATCTACTCTTCAAGCAGCTCTCATCTCATTCCCTTCCTAAGCAACCCAGAGTCTCTCTCAACATCAGTACGCGGCAAACAATTTCGCATTCCCAACCCGTTCCTCATTGAGTGAAACCAGCCCTAGCTTCTCAAGTCCCTCTTCATTACTGTGAGTTCTGAGTGCCAGCTTTCTCGGTGGTCTCTCTCTCAGGAACATGCTGTGCGGGGAATGTTACTGGTCAGTCAGCAGTTTTGGGGGTGGGGAGGGAGCCTGTACCTTGCAGTCTCTGGTGGGAATGCACTTGGAGCTGTGCCGGCTGTGGAAGGCATCGATGCAGGTCTGGAACTTCCTGGAAATGAGGGCCCCGTCCTCCCAGCTGCAGTCCACATAGGGGAGTCCCATCCATTTGCACAGATAGTCAGGCTGTCCGGACGCTGGTGGTTTGTGGCTGGAATGTGCTGCGGTATAGGAGAGCCTCGGTTAGTCGCAATGCGTGAAAACACTCCAATGACACCCAATTAAAATGCCTGAATATATGATTTAATCCGCATGCTGCTGTCAATACCACCATTAGAGATAGAAACATCACGTGCAAGTAGAGGCATCAACATAATAATAATAATCCTTGTATTTGATACATATATACTTACAGGGGAAGTCTGATTGACTGGAAGCTGACTTGCTGGTTTTCATTGCTGGAAGTGAAAGAATTCAATGTTCATCCTCGTTACTCAACACACCTTCCCCCTCCCCACCTGCTCCAGGACACTGTACCAAGCCTCCCCCCTCACCATCCCTGTGTACTCTAAATTGCCCTATTACCCAGGGTTATACCAAGATTGTTCTCATGCTATCTCAGGTTTTGTACTGTAACAGGCACCCAAACCTTCAGAGAAAACATTTATGCCTGAACCACAGAGATGAAGAATTAATTAATTTTTTTTTTTTTTACAGAATTGGGGAATGTTATAAAGTTTTTAAGACCAGGGAGTTCAGAGTGTGGCTCAGAGACATCGGGCTCTGGGCTTGTTAAACCCAACCTCACACCCTCGTGTGTAAATTGTCAAGCCAGATATCTCACCAATAACTCTTTCCACAATCTGGTACTGTTTGTTCAGGTCTAGAGACAGCTCCTGCTGACAGTTATAATACTCGCGATCCTCCGGGGATGCATTGGCCAGCCTGAAACCAGATACAATACAATCCACAGTTACATTTATTCAGTGTCCGCAGCATGTCTCAAAGTGCTGGTCAGGGCAACGTTTTTGTTGCTTCCACCCCCCCACCACCCCAGCATTAAATCTCTCCCCAGGTATCCCCTACGCCCAGATCCCACACATCTCAAGTGAGCAGGAAAGTACCATTGTTTAATATCGTCCTCCTTTTTCATGAAATTCTCTAGTTTTTTCAGCCCTTTGACTTTCTGCTGCCTGAGTGACTCCTCGCTCTCCCAGGTGTTGTGGATGTACGACCAGCCTTTCCACTTGATCAGGTATTGCACCTCTTGCTCGTCCTTCAGGGGATCGAAAACAGCCTCTGGGTTCTCGTCCGCCTCCATGGCGTACACTGTGGTGGGAGCCCCGATGGCTGCGAATAAGCAAACAGTCAATAAGCCCAAACCCTTCAGGCTTAACCCCCTCAGCGCACACCCACCACACAACAAGATTACCTCCTTTTTTCCCAGTCCGGGACTCTATCACCTTCTCGATGGTCTCACTGTCATCGTTCTCTTCCAGGGCCGGCTCTCCTGTAACTTCGATGAGATCATCTGAGTCAGTCTCAAAATCATCATCTTCTTTGTAACTGCAAACGCAAAGAAACTCCCAGATTACCCGCTAATGTTGAGACCAATTATTATTCCCAGCCCCCACCACTGCCCCAAACCAGGCCTCCACTTTCAGACTCCCACCACGATTATCTAAATACTTGAAAAGCTGCACTCATTTCCAGGGAACTTTCTTAGTTGTAAATCATAATTCTTCTCCTTCCCTCAAAATTGTTTTCCCTCGCCCAGGGGCAGGGTACCACCCAACAGCCGTGTCCAATCCACTCCTCATCTTAGAAACAATCAGGAAAGCTCACACAACCCCATCCCCTCTAGTAACCTTAAGTAATGTTGATACCAGTGAATCCGAGATGGGTTTGAGCCAGTTTGTTACTTGTGTCTTGTTAAAGACACACAGATAGGGATGAGCAATGAGGATAGTACGGACAGACCCTGCTTACCTCACGTTTTTGGTCACGCATTGGCGGGTTTGGCGTTTGGGGGTGTCATCATCTTCATCCTCATTATCATCCTCAGAAGAATGGTGTCTCCTCTTGCCTCTCGCAGACTTCTGCTTTTTGCCTTTATTCTTGATTTGCCACCTGAAACAGCACAGTAATGTAAGGGGGAAGAACTTCATTGCAACGCAAAGACAGGGTGCGTGTGTGTTTGGTAAGGTTTGCCACAATGCAATACCCTCTGTAATTAGATGAGCAGGGCGCAAACATCCAGGGAGAGAATGGGCATTCCATACACAGGAAAACCTTCCACGTGTGGGTGGAATGCACAGGTGGAGTTCTCTGTCTGCTAAGGCAATGCTTAAACATGGTGATGGTTTCCAAATGTGTCAAGACATCTGGTTGGCCAAAAAGAAACAGTTTATCTATGAAATGTAAAGTATTCCAAGACCTTTGGTGTAATAAATTACTAGAAAATGCTAAAAGATGCTCTGGTATTAAGACAACGATGAGCAAATAACTTTGCAGTAAGTGACATCAATCTGACCTTCTGGTGACGGGTCGGCGGGCTTGAACACTCTTGCTTTCAAGGCTGCTCGTTACCTCCTTGCCATCTTCGTCCACTTCATCATCATAATCTTCATCTTCAGAAACGGTTTGTTTCCTGCTGCGATACAAACAGAATTGAATGTAAGTTCTGTGCAAGTCTGGACACAATCATACTCTACCAAGATGATAGCCACCAGACCAGGACTTCTATCCCTCACTCATTCAATATCTCAGCTTAGAATCATACTTCTTCAAGTACCTTGGAGATACTGAAGTTTGGACAATTTGTCAATTCTGATAAGCGGCCATTTGAGCTATTTCCCTTAGGGCGATGAGTTAAGAGTTTCACTATTTCTTCACACAAATGCTTGACTCATGTGTAGTATAAAATCAGGGTAGACTAGCTGGGCTGAATGGCCTGTTTTTGTGATGTGCAATCTACGTAAATATGGAATGCACTGCTTCAATGGGATATTTCATGGGAAGACAGACAAGTAATGGTATTAAGAGATGTGGAGAAAAGCTAAGGATATGGGATTAAATGATCTGCTCTGATGTATTTGAATAGTGGACCACATTGTAAGGGCTGAACGGCTTCATCCTACTGCTGTGTTACCCTGACAAGTGTTACGCTGGGCTGTGGATGCTATCAAGCAGACTCACTTTTTAGCTCTCCTCCTCCCTCTGTGCTTCAGTCCTTCACCCTCGAATATCTCGCTGTTGCCCTGCTTGAGAAAGAAGTGCTCAGGTGAGTGCTAGGGTGAAAGTAAAGACCCCTCCACCCCCATTCTAGATCTAAACTACTGAAAAGCAACCACTCAGCACTCTATGCAGCGCTGCTGTAGCCAATCAACCCTGCCCTGGACCTGAATACAATGCCTGGATGCAAGTTCCAGGCATGGCTGTGAGACCTACTTAGGCAGGTATAACACACAGCGGAGAGGAGGGAGGCAGCAAGGTATCAATCACCAGTATTAATGAACGGGTGGGTGAAGTGAATGAATATTTCAGCACCCCCAGCTTCTGGAGGGGCAATTAACACACAATAATATTCTCTTGGGCTGTGCAGGTAACTCATACAGGTAAATGTGCCAACCTTCACTTACCACTGGAGCTTGAACACCTTGTTAAAAGAACTGGTATATTCGGATATGAAACTTACCGTAACTCCTTGTTCACGCTGTGAGGACTCCTGATCTCAACCTCAGGCAGTGACTTCTTCCATCCCCTCCTTCATCTACCCTCCTCATACCTCCTTCATGTCTCATCTACCCTTCTCACACATCCTCCATGGCTCATACAGTCTTTACAGTCCCATCTTTCCGCTCATTAACCTCTCCTCTCCACACCCACCACAATGTGACAAATGTGCAGCTCTGAATGATTGGGGTTGCAACTGACCTATGCAGCTCGGGAAAAATTGGCCTGGATTTTGAAAAAAACTGGTTGATTGACTTTCTCTCAAGGAAATATCTGTGCAGGTTCCAGACACCCACCTGCTGTGGGGAGCTCGTTGGTTGAAATCACATATTATTTAATAATAAGCCTTGCATTTGATATAGCGCTTTTCACATCTTATTGATGTGAAAAGCGCCTCACAGAATATACTGTAAAGTTAATGGTGTCCATCACATCTCAAAGCATAAAAAGTTCCTTCAGAGTAGAACAGTATTATTATTAATAATGCCTCCTCACCTCCATTCAAACCCTTGATGTACTAGTTTCCTTTGCTTGAACACATATATTCAAACTGCTGATGAGGCAACCTATCTCACTTTAATTATTGGGTGAGGAAATGGGGAGATGAGGGGCTGGGTTGAGTGGGGAGTGAAGAAGATTGCAAACCAGTGTCCTGGCCAACAATCCTCCAGATAAATTGCACATTCATTTCCCTGCCTACTTGTGGGATATACTGCTGTGTACAAACTGACTGCAAAGTTTTGCACAAATGCAGTCACTACACTCGACAGTGAGGTGCTTCAGCCGTTTTGATGTGGTTACCAGTGGAATGTGTCAGATGGAATTATGATTTAGTTACACTCTACACAAGGCGCTTCTCAAAGGCCTGACTACATATTTAGTCCTTCAAGTGTTTTTTTTATATTTATTTTCTCAACTACTCACCTCAGCTGTGGCACTGGAGCTGGTGGGGGCAGTTCTGCTGCGGTGTGATCTCCTAACCCCATAAACATCAGGATATTCTTCCCACATCTGCAATATAAACAGACCACTGTAAGGCCTGTACCCTCCCACCTCTTAAACTATACTACAGTAGGCACAGCCAGCCCTCGCCAGGCTTCGATGCTCACCTATGGAATTTTAAAACTATATTGAATAAGTTTTTTTTAAAAAAGGTAAAGCAGGCCTATGAACACAGAGGATTCTGGATAACTTCTGAAGGTGTGAATATGTATCGGGGTGTGAATAACTTTAACAATACCTACAGCAAGGTAGTGTCTGGAGGAAGGGAGAATAAAGGTAAAGCTTTGCTCAAGTCCTGTTCCTTAAAAAAGGTTTGACACAAAATTAAAAAAGTTGTGAAAAAAGGTTTGATACGAAATAAAAAGCCTGGGCTTGTGTACCCCCGTCACTCCTAGCCTGCCTGTCTGCTTTCAATACCTCACTACCAGCTCGATCCCCCCCCCCACACACCACCCTACAATCACACCAGAGGTTTGTGCTCTACAGTTCTCTATGCGAAGTGATGTGCAACCCACACCAGCTCAGCGCGGGTCTCCACCCATTCACATACAACAACCAACCTCAACCTCCAGCCGAGGAGCCAAAACCATAGTCATCCTTGTAACTCCACAACGGGGACCGATCGGCGGGTTCTGAACGCAGGAGCCTTTGATTATATGAGTAACCAATGAAAAGTATTGCACATGCAATCCTCTTGATCGGTAGTGTGGGGACGGATAGATTGCTCACGATTCGGATGCCTTAACACACTCAGTGAGTCACAAGGTTTAAACAGCACCTGGCACTGGAAGCTAAGACTGGTTAGTCTAAGAGGAGTTGCCGATGGGATTGAGGGTAATGCACTGGAATTGCAAACCGAGCACTTGCCTTGAAGGTTTGAGCTGCAGTGAGTTCTCCCTCGCATCTGATCCAGGCTCTGACCTAGACAGGTAGGGAGGGGTGAAGCTAAAGCACTGATTGACTGACAGCACCCAGTGCAATAATTAGGTAGTTATTTGGGGAGGACGGGTTTGCAGGGCTATGGAAAGAGCGATTGATTTGGACAGCTCTTTTCAAAGAACCAGCATAGACATGATGGGCCGAATGGCCTCCTTTTGTGCTGTATAATTCTATGATTATTCCAAGTACCTTTTTCACGTCGGCAATTCTTTCCTTCTTGCTGAGAGGTTTGTCCTTGCTTTCTGCCGTGGGCTGCTGCGACTTGCATCCTGCCGAGTCACTTCCAGATTCCGACTGGGATTCCGAGGATCCCGAACTGCTGTTGTTGGATTCGCTTCCCTGCTCACTCTCTGACTGGCTGCCAGACTCTGATCCCGATGCTGAATGAACAGATTCCTCAGAGGCAGAGTTACTGCAGGAGGAATAAGAAGGACTGGTTGAGAATGCATGGTCACACTTGATGCTAGCGTGGAGCACAGAAGACTACATGCGCGCACGCACACACACACTCACCTTCACGTACCTTGGAGATCACTCTGCCAATTAATTAGGTCACGACAGATCTTTAATTTTCCTGCCCTTTCTCTATACATGTTTAGCCCTTCACTTCTCAACTATCTACCATCTTTCTCCACCTCCTGCTGGGTCATTTCGCCCACAGATAATACACTCATAGTATATTCTGTGAAGCACATTGAGATGTCTACAAGATGTGATAAGGTACTGTATCAAATGCAAGGATTATTATTGCCTTCCACATTCTCTAAAAGTGAAGATATATTTCTTGAGCTCATTTCTAACCATCTAATTTTCATATTAAATCTCCCCCTTTTCCATCCGTCCACCGGGGAAAATAATAATAATAATCCTTGCATTTGATATAACGCCTTATCGTGTCTTTGAGACGCCACAAAGCATTTCACAGAATGATTTGTAAAGCGAGTTGACTGTATATTGTGTTGGTGAGACCTGGTAGCCAATTACACACAGCAGTGTGGATTGAGCAACCGTTTTTTTTTTAAAAAAGGGAATTATTACCCCCAGATGATGAATCATGAATTTCTTACCTGTCAATTTCCTTCATTGCGTTTAAAAATTAAATCACCCTTCCAACCACTCAGTTCTAAGTATAAACCCAACCTCTCGTCATAGACCCGTTTCTCCAAGGTTTCAATCTAGATACATTCCTTGTTCACTTATTACAAAATTATTACAAAATATAGTCACTATACTTCACAGCATATTCTGTGAAATGCTTTAAATGGCCTCTTGATGAGACAGGGAATATATCCAATCTGAACCATTATGAAGGGGAGTCAAAATAAAAGATTTCAAAATGGTTACAGGGCAAACTATGCTACAGGTAGCATCTAAATCCAGAAAAATAAGGATGGATGGAGAGTTCACTGGAGCTCCCTCCGCCACAGCCCAGACCCCCAACAGACCGAAACACAGTTTTATCAATTCAAAGCTTAGTTATTTTCTGATGTTTGCCTACCCAGGGTGTAGGTACCAACAACAACAACAGCAAAATTGCACTTATATAACATCTTTCACGTTGGGAAGATGTCCCAAAACGCTGAAAATAAGTCTGACCTGCATTTAAATCAGCAGTTTCAATGGCTCATCCCTAATGAGCTGGTGTAAAAGACTTTAATCTTCCAGCTGCTGCCCCAATATTCACTCTCTTTAAAAACGAGCAGAGAAAAGCTTCAACCAACACACGGATCAGGAACTCGGGAGAGTGGTTTTAATTATTCAATGCCAGCAGGGGGTCTGAGTCATCCATTAAAGGGGCTCCAGGCACAGCTCCTACACACTGTCACGCACATGCACACACCCAGTTAGATACATTGCTGATTACACCAGCCAGGTGGGGGGTTAGTAGATGCTTCAAGAAGGAATGAATCATGCAAATTATCGATAACATTGAAATATAAAGAAAATCTATAACCATAATACATTATAGGTAACCACTTAACCCAATATTTTTCATAATCAGTCTTGTTAAAAGATTACGCAAAACGCTGTGTGTGTGTGTGTGTTGGTGTGTTTGACACAGCTCACATTGATTTGAGGCTAGGAATCTAATGAAAGAGTGAAAAGGAATATCTGTCAATACACAAATCACCTTTCCCAATCTACACCCGCTATTTACAACAGAAGGAACCAACTACATGTGCCTGATGACAGCCAGTATCATCTGTCATATCCTTTACTTATTACCCATCATTAAGACGATCATTAAGAAATATGTTCTGTAATGTTATATCAAAATCACAGATAGAAACACATCAAGTATTATAGAATAATCATCACACACACACAGTAAGAGTTTTTCCCGCTGTGTTTTCTTTACTCAGAAGCTCCATCTGCTGGTAAGCCTCCTGCACTGCAATAGGCTCTGCCTTTCTTCCATCCACAACAACAAGGCGAGCACTGCAGCTCGGGCTGTTACTGTTCCAGAAACTTCCATGGATTCTGGTCCTTTGCCAAGCCTAGCTCGCCATTTTAAAGCACTCTACTTCCACCATTTTACAGCCTAAGCCAGAGAGTGAGCCTTACTAAAAGCAGCAAACAGGTGAGGTGCAAAGGCTATTGCTCCCGCACTACAGGGTGCGCACCATTCCTGCCCCACCACTCGTTATTCTTTGCTCTTCTGATGGGTATTTTGTTCATTATAACAATTACTAGGTTAACTTTTACAATACCAGAGGCTCTCTGAGTTACAGATAGCTCTGCCAGCAATGCCGTACAAGCAAGCCTCATTCAATGTTCAACTCCATGCTAGTGTTAGGGAACACTCAAACACTTCCAAGTGATTTAAATCCTGTGTCCTACCTGTTTGGAAGAATAGAAAGGAACCAGGTGAATAAGTTGGCAGTACTCTTGTCCGAGTCATAAAGGGGAAGGGAGTTTCTCCTCCCAACACCGTGGTCAGCAATCCCACACAAAATGGTTATTCACCTCATGGCTATTTGTGGAGCCTTCCTGTTTGCCTACCCAACAGTCACTACACTCAACAACAATTACCTGTGAAGGATTTTGAGTCACTATTACTGTGGTGTGCTGCAAAAATTTGTTGCATCATTACTTTCCATGTAAGTCTTTCGATGATGAGGTCAGTTGTCACCTCTGAATTTCAGTCAACTAATCCAAACTGGTGCATTTTACATCTATCCAAACAAGAGACCATCTTAATGGATGACCCAATGGCCCAGTTCATAGCTGAGGTGGCTGATCAAAGAAATGGTCAAGCGTTTCAAAGGAAGGCAGTGAATGTGCAAGCTGAAGAGAGTTTGGGAGAGATTCCTAGAGAGTGATGGCACAGTGGCTGAAGGTTCTGCCACCAATAGTGAGATGGATAGTGAGAAAGAGGCTACAGATCAAAAACAGAAGAATGTAGAGTAAGAGAAGAAAAAAAACATGAGGGAGAGCAGATTGAGAGATACAGTGAGGTGCATCTGTACACGATCTGAGTAAGAGCAAAGGTTTTGAAGTTGATCTACTGTGATCACTGTTGAGGATGGGGGTAATGGGCATATGCAGTTCAGTGGGAAACATTTCCAGGAGTTGGATTTCATGGAGGCCGGCAAGGAATGCATCAGAGAAAACTTGTCTCAAAGTGCTAAAAGCACGGATGAAGATTTTCATTGTGGTGGTTGATGGGATAAACATTTCGCTCACAAAATATAGTCAATTCACTTTACAGTATATTCTGTGAAGTGTCTTGAGACACCTCGAAGATGTGAACAGTGCTATATCAAATGCAAAGACTATTATTTTTATAATAAACACACAAATAATCAAAGTTCCAGGGGAACATTCATTGGATTCCAAAAACAGCCTCCATGGCCACCCATGGCCGATTTCCTTGGGAGTATTTCACCCAATCCGAGTAGATTGAATTACTAACTCCTCATAATATATAAAATAATATCTATTATAAATGCTCATACAAGTGTATAATGCTGGGCCTTTACCCACTGAGAAGCTGCGGACACCATGTCCAGTAGGCTCACCAACAAACTTCACCTGAGGCTGCAATGTGCTTACACAAAGCTTATTTGAGCAAGCAGAAAGTCTTGAATCTATTCTTGATTCACATATTAAATTGGCTCTGATGAAATAATGATATGTTACCAATAAGTTAGAAAATCAAGGTCTGGGCTTGGTTATGCCTGTAAGTGCAAAGACCACACAAAGTGGTTCAGCTCAGTCCCTTCCCATGTGTAGTTAGTTGCTTGCTCATCACTAACCCACAAATAGGGAGACACCACCTGCTGTAACATTCCACTCCAACTCTATAAAGGAGCTGAAAGTTCTGTAAAAGCCTAATCTCCTGAACTTGATCTAACATACTGTACAAGGTAGAAATAAACTCTCACAAATTCATTGCCATTACTAGTGATAGTAGATGTGTCCAACCCATATTAAAATAAACACAAAACAATGATGAACAAATTGAAAATAAGTCTGTGGCCGACGTTACTCGAGAATGAGTGAAAACCTCAAAATGTTCAGGAAGCTGGGTTGCTTGCAGCTATGTATGCAGCAGTGATCACGGTCATTTATATAGAGCTCAACCCTCCATCAACAAAGGGTCAAATGAGATCAAGCTAACCAAACCAAAAGTAACTTTCAACTCCAAAAACATCAGAAGGCAAGCACGCACTCGATCACAAGTTATTGATTACAGGATCTTGTTTCATTAGTGAGAAGCTCCTGATGGGCTAGACCAGTGTGGGTATGGGAGTCAATGTCAATGCTAATTGGTTTGATCCTTTTTGGGGAGAGTTAGTATTAGAATGGGACTTGTGCACATTTCTGGGAGCACCATCTTTTAGGAGTTGAAAGCAGTATGAATTAGCTGGGTGATGAACAATGGCGACAATACTCTGCAAAAGTCTGTGCAGTCATCCTGCGATAAGATAGTTTCCATGAGGACTTAATGACTTTTAATACTTGATTAGCAACTGGATTTAATCAAATACTCATTGCTGCATAGCTAGCAACATTCTGTATTAAAAACACAAGTTTATCTGTGTTTCAATTAGCCATTAACTGTATGTGCTCTCTCTCTCACAGATTGTGAAAGATGACCCTCCCTCCCTCTTCCCCATTTTCCTGGCTTGTATCCCTCCCCCGACATCTAATTATTGGCAATTTATCAGCTGTCACAAAGCATTTCAAAGGGTTTCCTTTAATGTGAAAGGCACTGTATAAACGCATCTTGTTGTGGTAACACCAGATTGAATTTAAAAGGATATATATTTTAAAAACACACCATGCACTTCGTGAACTGGTAAATAAGAACCGCCCAAGTAAAACAAGGATTTTCACCAATCTGTGTTTTATTCTAAGTAAAGGGTTAAATCAATTTACAATGAGACAATAGCGATAAACTGCATGTGATCGGGGCAACCTCGCCAGCTGTCGCAAGTTACACCGAATCAATAAAAGCAATTGGATGAATTTCACCCCCAGCTCATTCTGTTTACTCTCAACAATAAGGAAGGATTGGACTGAATAAGAAAATTATTGCTGTTATCTGCTGTGGTGCAGCCATAAAGCCATAATTCAATTCCGTGGTTCTCTAATCTAGGCACTTTTCTAAACAAAAAAGGACCAAAATATGAGCAGAAATATCTTAAGGATAACCTCGTTGGAAAATACGATAGCTAAATAAAGCGATAGTCGCGGATTGGATCACATCTCCAGGATTCCGTTTACAATTTAACGCCGGAAAAATTGTTTTCAGAGACAAGGCAGACTGATTGCTAGAAAGCCAAAATGGCCTTTTAAAATTACTGAATAAAGGTTAGAGGACGATTAATCCCGGATATTTCCTCTGCCACGAAAGCTGCACGAGCGGGCGGGGCGGATTTCTCACAGCTAATCCGGAGGCTGCCTGACAAGGGAGGCTTTCTTCTACAGGCAGCGGTTGTGACGTCAGCCCAGCCAGACACATTTCAATAGCTCGCCTGCAGGGAGCCCTGTTACTAAGCAGCCAGCGAATCGCATTCCACAGCACGCAGAGTAACCTTTGAACTCAGCTGCATCACGGCCAGCTTCCCGTACTTCCTAACTACACTATGCAATGCAGTATGTCTGTAGTTATGCAGCGTAAAGCAGGGCCATTTTGTCTCTGAAATTGACTGCAGCCAGCTAAAGCTAAAAAATCAGCTATCCTTTCACTCTAAACAATATACCATTGACTGCTTCCTCTATACAATACTCTGAAATGTCTGTATAGGCTTTCAGGGGGGCATACAAGTTAATTTGCTGGTATAAAACCAGCAAAATCCCTTTGAAAAAACATTGAAAATAAGCTCAGTATCACTGATTTCTACTTTCATAAAATGGCTGCCAAATAAACTGACTGGATCTGAATGTAAAATCACCGATTATACTTCTTCATTGCATATACAGCACCCAGCACCGACCAAATAAACCCAATCAAGTAAAGCACATTGCCACATCCATCAATATATCAGTCAAAATTATTACATTAAAATCTCCCCAATCTTTTTTCACAACACAACGAACTGAGAAGACTACTCAAGAGCACATTCTGAAAGCATTCTAGGGGATAGAACTTTGCTTTTGTTTAAAAAAAGATAATTAACTTTGAATTATTTATGCAAGAGGCACCTTACTAGCAACATGTTTTGAAATAAAGTGAATACTTTCTGCCTTGAATTTCAAAAACATAAATCAGATTAAAAAAACAATTATCATGTGCATCAGGAACAAAGTTTGTGAATATGAACATTCACAATATGAATGCAGGCAAAATGTTAAGAATATTTCAAAATACACAATGCAGAGTCAATGCAGAATCCAGAATGTCAGGTTTTGCAAAGATAGGGCTATAGGAAAATGGCTCCATGAGGTTGATTTGTGATGATATAGAATATAAAGTTTGATTCCATAAGTCTCCCAAAACTCCTTTCAGAATTACTGCGAGTCAGTGGCCAATATTCCTAACTTAATGTTTCTGATTGCTAAAAAAACAAACCTTTATAATAATCTCCAAGAAATGAAAAGACGCTATCTAGCCAGAATCGTCAAAACATTATCTCACCAACCCTTACCTTCCACCTTGATAAGGTGGTACAATATAAACTCCTGTAGATACTCAAAAGTTTCGAAAGCTGCAAAAACCCAGCAAACATCACTTCTGACAATTCTTTCACAAATGAGAAACCTAAATTTCACAGGAGTCAGAAATCTCTGAGCAAGCCAAGACTTTTTTTTTTGCTCGATTAAGGAGCGCTTTGAGCTCATTCACCATCAAGATTGTTTAATTCTATGTTTCTAGTATCTGAAACACAGCTACAAGATAATGCTGAAGAATATTGAGGAATTGTAACCACTGAATATATTTTACATGTGCGAATATCTAGTGATTCCCAACCTCCAGCAAGATGTCAATCCTTTGAATAGTGAAGGAAAAGTTGCAATGTCTGCATCATTAAGGCAATATCAAATGGATCCTGCACTCTTAATTGTGAAGAAATTATCATTGTTCTGTTCTTTACAATATAATGTGCTTTTCTTTTTTGCGAAAATTTCCTTAAAAGCAATGCCACATTTATTATTATTAATTAATATTTTAAGAAAACTATCCAGCCGGTGACCACCACAACATTCCTACATTTCCAAAAAAAATGTAACCCACTTACCAGCGATTTCAAAACATTTTCAGCATCATTTAGTCCTACTTTCTACTTCCATCAACCCCAATAACTGCTATCACACTGGGGGGGTGGTGGGGGGGGAAGGAAGGAGACTTATTGAGCTGATTTGATATCCTATCTGAGATGGATACACCGCAGATTGCTCTGGCCAAAGCCCTATATCTATTGGAAACTTTGCACAATGTTTTACTCACAATGTAATGATGATAGCACCAACCCAAAAGATGACTTGATTTATTGATACAATGTTACTTTTGGGAAAACAAACATTTGTGGTCTATGGTTCACGGTCATCACAGTCCTGTAGGTACTGTACTGTATGTAAATGGAGGAATAGAACGTGGGCCACATGAATTCAAGTTAAAAGATCAGTTTTGGGAGGGTCAATTTATTGGTGAACTGAGAAGGGGAGGAGGGAAGAGAAATGGATTTACATTGAGGGGGTTCCTATTCCAATCGGGTTCAATATATAGCTTTTTGTTCATCGTGGATAATCCCATAATTTGATGTTCTTTATGTTGGGAGAAGAATCAGGACAAACCACTAGGTGTCTGGAGTGGATCCTGTCCATAAAGCTTTTCAAGGTCCCCAAAGATCCCTTGCATAGAATCTAGATCTAATCGTGCCCAACAGTGAAGACTTGCATTAAACATTGATCACAGCTTCATTATGTTGTAACCTGTACCTCCAGCAAAATAATTCCTTTCCAACCCCCCACACCCTTCATTACTATATGAGATGGTCAATGGGATGGGAGCAAAAAGCTTCTATTTGATAATGAACCATTCTAGGCACATAATTACAAAAAAAATCATGAATTTGGATCATTAAGCAACAAGCACCACATACACCCAAGATCATTGGGCATCAGCTTTCAAATACATGTTCACAATCACTTTGGTCACCAAGTTGATCTAAATGAGGTTCTACACCTTGTCCACGTACTGCAAACTGTCCTAAAGACCAGCTGCTTGAAGAGACCAACTAATGTCAATCCGAACTTGGAAACAAATGACTGGGGCATGAACTTTAGGAGCCCACCTAAACCTGACCCCATCAAAGACTGATTTCATTCTCAAAAATGTAGGCAGAAATTCAAATACAAGAGTTTCCAAGAAAAATCCCCAAACTTCAAAGCTGACTTAAAATGTGTGTATATTTTGTATGAATTATTAGCTCAACCATCCTTCTGCAACTTGTTGGCATACTCAATAAGATACATGAAATTGGTTTATTTTGACTCCAAAGGTAAACAAATCATGCATTATCACATCAAAACAGTGGGTAACATACATTGTATTTCACTATTGATGATCTTTTAAAGGTGATAAACATCTTAACATATTTAAATTTTAAATAATAGACCAAACGCTAAAAAACAAAAGCCAAATATATTGTAACTATGCAACTATGTTAACTAATAAACAATTATTTTTTTAAAGGATTTAAAGATTACACTCAAATTTACAAGGAAAACAGTTAGAAATGATACATATTTTAGTTAAAAGTATTTCCTATGGCTAGGAGTCTGGGTGTTAAAAGTATCCGTGGATTCCATCAAAGTTCAACAATTGGTAAAAGTTACAGAATCTTCAATGTAAACATTTCAAAACTATCTTAATATTTGGAAATGTTATTAGCAATAAATATTCACAATGTGGATACTCAGTATCTGGTATGGCTGATAAACCGACATTCATGTTAATAATATCATACGTAGAGGATTTAAAAGTAATTAAAACAATTAATACTTTTATTTTATGGTGAATAAACCTTTTACTTCAAAAACATCTTGCAGAAAGACAAAGGCACTTGCAGAGGACACAGAATCGATGCTAATGTAACCCTGTCTTATACAATGTATATTATTATTCCAATAGAAGAGATGGGAACACAAGCATTGCAAACTTTTTACCAAATTGTAAGAAAATTTTATAAAATACTGTACAAGATACAGTAAAATGGAATGGTCAGGGTAAAAATATAGACCAAGAAGCAACTTTCCAACAGGCACTTCTTAATTTATCTTTTAATATGAATTATTTTTCATTCATACAACTTTTTGTAGTATATTATTTACTACAATTTACCTCTATGGGTATGCTATGGACACCCAAGTCCTTAAATCCTCAAAGCCGACTGCATTGTGAGTAAAATGGTGCATTGCAGCAACGACAGCAATGACAAGGTCATTTTTCAACAGCAACATGAAGGAAAAAATTATAGGATCGCTGATAATATAAAACAAAACTATTGTGTGGGCTTGGATTTGATGGCCTTACATTGTATTTCCATTGCTAACATAGGCCCATATGGCAAATCCTATGTCGGAGAAATTGCTGGCAAAAATTAGGGTGGGGCTTTCAGGAATCTCAAGGTCATGGATTAAAGATTGGACTGAAATCGGGTAAATTTACTTGAAACATTAAAACCAGGTAAGCATCTGTAAATAGGAAAGTAAACAATATACTCGAGAGCTTTAGATATGGGGACCGAAAGTGAAGACTCGTACCTGGAAACATTGCTGCGATCGGAGCCGTCTTCTCCGTGGTTCTTGTCCTGGTTGGACATGATCTCGGGGTCCGGGGTGGTGGTCGCTGGGCTTGTGTTGTGGTCTGGGCTACACGTGGTGATGGGGGGGGGTTTCAGAGTCCAGATCGCCCCTGTCAAAGTTGGGAGGGAGGTAGGAAGTCGGCCGGAGTCAGCAGCCTGCTGGTCGAGTAGCAAAGCCCTGACGCAGTAGGGACATTGTTCAAACACCGGAGTCAGACAAGGTCTAATTTTTTGTTTTTTAAAAAACCCATAATAGATATATATTAAAACATTACAATTAAATCAGGACAGCTGGTAAGCGGCTCACTCACCGAACTCGCTAAAAGAAAAGTCATTTTCTCAGCCCGGGATAAGACTCCGAATTCACATTACGTCATGGCGGACGAGTCCCAATTTTCTAACACAAAAATCATTTAATTTTAAAACAATCTGAATCTTTTTACAGCCACCGCGATGATCGTACACGTACCTGTTCCATGTATCGCCTTAGCAGCGAAGCGAACCAGGCGCCTAGTTTCGACTCGGTTAGTGGAGGAGGAGGAGGAGAGAGGAGTGGGGGGAGGGGGTGGGGGGGAAGAAGAAGAAAAAAAAACTTCGCCAAAATCAAAACCTATTTATTCCTCTGTGTTTTTTTTCCCCCCGCGGGGGAGCGATTTCTTTCTTTCTTCGATTACTTTCGGGAGGGGGGGAAAAAAAATGGTTTAAAAGCCGTTTTTAATTTCTCATCGTTCGCCCCCCCCCAAAAAAAAAACCCTACACACACACACACACATACACTCTCTCTCTCTCTCACACACACACACAACAAAAGTCGATCAGGCGAGCGCACAAAAATGGAGGTACGCCATGTCTATAAAGCTAAAAAAAACAACGACATCTGGGCTCGGTCCGCTACCGGAGGAGGGAGGGAGAGGGAGGGGGGAGGAGAGAGGGCTTCTTAAAAAATTAAAATATATTTTTAAAAAAAGGAAATAAAGAGACGGGGGTCGGATTTGTATCCCTTATAACAAAAAATAAATCTCTCTCTCTCTCCCCCCCACCCAAACACAATACAATCAGCTGATCTCTGGCCTCAGAGGCTCCGGTAAAGTTGGGGGGGGGGGGGGGGTGGCTAGAGAGAGGGAAGGGGGGGGGGGGAAGAAGAAAAAAAAGTTGCATTAGGTGTTAGTGGGAGTGCAGTGAATCTCTCCCAGCCACCGCCGCCATAGAGCTTCTTCTCAGCTCTGAGCTCTGAGGCTCTCCCTTTGATTGACAGCGACGACGCTGCGAAATAATTGCAACATTTTCCCCCGGACTCAGGTGATGGACCAAGTCAAGACCCACCCCTACTTACAGAGAAAACACAGGGCTTAAAGGTATACTGGGTGGGGGGGGCACTCAATCCCTGTGGACCTCCACACCCACCACCAGGAAAGGGCAAGGTCCCTTTAGTGGGCTGGTGACCTTTGACTGGTGAACACTATTATTTCTCGGGTTCGGCTCTTTCTTTGCACAATTAAAATCCATCCATAGACAAGAATTTACTTCCTCTCGTGGCCGGAAGTGGACTTAAAAGGAACGTTTCTCTGGCTGGGAGGCCACAGAATGGGGGATCCAGAATAAGGAACGTGGGCACCTGCATTTTTCTAGGGC
Organism: Hydrolagus colliei; assembly: GCA_035084275.1. Classification (NCBI taxonomy): domain Eukaryota; kingdom Metazoa; phylum Chordata; class Chondrichthyes; order Chimaeriformes; family Chimaeridae; genus Hydrolagus; species Hydrolagus colliei. The sequence goes on along the minus strand of CM068755.1, from coordinate 16,919,834 downwards.
AAACCCAACTGACGTTAGTTCCTCCATATGGTGGGTTTGCGTCTCCACCCCCCCCCCCCCCCCCCCCCTCACCCCTCGAATTATTGATAATCCAAGGCTAGAAATTGCATATTTTACAATTCCAGTAGTCAGTAAAGAAAGCAGCCCAAGGCTAGTTAGCTTCCATTTTCCACAATTCCTTCTAAGAAATCCTCAAAGGTGGATGTCATCAAGGGTCCCTCTCGTCTCTCCTTCCCCTATTTTTTTGTGGGGGGGGGGGGGGGGGCAATGGCAGGTCAAGATCTCTGCCCAGCACACAGTGGGCAATACAATGCTGAAACAAGTCTCAACATACGTGGCCAAAAACAGACCAAGGTAAACATGCAGTCACATGTTTCTCAGCAGTATCTTGGAAGAAAAACTATTAAAACATGAGCCAGTTTAAAATGGAATCTTTTCACTCATGTCTGATCAAAAAAACAGGTAAATGTGCCACTAATGGAAGGAAGAATTAGCTTCAGTTAGCAAATAAGAGGACCCACACTTCCAATAAAATTGAATACCAAGGAGCATTTGAGGGATTATAACTATTATCCAAATGGCATGAAACCAGGTTTCTTCATTGCGCTCATGAATTGAGAAGAATAAGTGAGATCAAAAATGCTCTCTTCCGGAACCAGTTGTCCACGTTCTGAGGCTGGTTGAGATGGTTGCAACTATTGACATTAAAAGCTGCCAATTTACCATTCCATTAACTGAGATGGATGGCATTTCTGATTCAAGTCACAAATTGCACACAAGAAGCTTCTTCCAAAGTCTGAGATCAATGACCCATGGAGGCAAGTATTAACGTAGCTATTAGGTCAGGAAGATTTTGGTTATGTTGCACGATGATTGTACTGCAACTAGTATGTTCTTCCAACTTTTAGATCACAAGGAAAGAACTTTCAAAACTTTCCAAATATATCAGGTTTAATAGAGATGCCACTTCTATAACTGGAAGTCAATGTTGGTGGAGAATAACCAAGACAATTTTGGTCAATGGGTCATGACCAGAATGATTTATGGGATAGGTAGAAATCATATAGTCTTGGGAATACAACTGAATTGGTTTCTCACCAAAGGGAATTTATTGTATACACTGAATTTTTTTAAAAAAAGTTTTGTTGTTGGAAGTGGTGAGTGTAAACAAAAGCACTTTGAGAGAATAAATACATTGCATAAATTACATTTTTCTTCTAATGCACACAATGTTTCATTTAACCTCGAAAACAAGACTTTTTGGTTGCTGATCTGGAAACAGTTTAGTGGGCACAAATGCACTCAACCAACTGATCAAGCCATGCAGAGATACCTTATTACCTTTGTGGTCAAATACCCAAATCTGATGGTCAATCCACCATAGACCTCATTTTACAATTCTGAACCAAATCACTCAATCCACTGCTAAACAACTTTCTTCCCAACAGTTAGATCACTGGATCCAGAGCGGAGCAGCATTCAATTATTAAAACTTTACCAGTCTCTGTTCACATTTTACTTCTAAACCAATAATCAAGAGAACAAAGTGAAAGTTTGTAGATTGTTCAGATGGTAAGGGGTAGACCCAATTGTATTGTCCAACACCATCATTTACAAGAAGGTGCAAAAATAATTTTCTCCTTCACCTTTTGTTAATAATAAGCACAAGTTCTGATTAATTCGGGTCCACACATTTTTACAAATGACTAAATCACAAAGTTTCCATATTCAAAACAATATCTCGCATCGTAACTGATTTAATACCATCTTGCAGTTTCTTAAAATTGTTTAAATTTGACCAGTACAGTATTGTTAAACGGGTTTGGTCATTTGGAGTAAGGTGTTACAAATGCAACCAGTTGAGTAGGTTATGAATCAGGGCATCATAAAGTTATATGGATATTTATATTGTATCTTGTGAATGTTGCTCCTTTGTAACAAATAGCTAGAATTTCCAGCCTTGCTACTGCGAACTACGCTGAATGATTACTTTTACTTTTAGCATTGTAAGTGGTAAACCTGCAAACCAGTAAGCCTGCCATTTACCCCTGATCCACATTATATTTTGTCATAACTGATCGGACACAAGGCTCTCGGCAATCAGCATTTTGTATATAAAAGAGATGCTTTTCTGTAAATTGCCTGATGCCTATTGTCTCAACATGGATTGCCCAGGAGTAACCAAACAAAAGTGTTTCTTAATTATAGTTAAAATACCCTATGTAAAATAAACATTATAATCTTCTCCAATTAAAATGCATGCAATTGCCACACTACAAATCACTGTTGGGAAACTTTTACCCTATGGTATATGAACCCACAGGTCCCCAAGTACTCAACTTCAATTCTAGATAGACAACAAAAAGCAGACAAGCCAAAACAAGTCCACATTAAAATGAATCTAGTTTAGTTTGTGACTATGCGATATTCAAAAATCCCAAAGAAAAAGACACAACTATTTCCTTATTATGAGTATTATTACAATTAAATTTATAATTAACCAGCATTGGTTATACTGCCAGTTGGTACTATCAAAAATTATCTGACATTACTAGGACAAATTTTTAATTCATATTTATAAGAATTCATACTCCTTCCCTCTTTCACTAGTGCTTTGGGATGCCAAGCTGCATAATTACTGTACAACTATCCAAAACATTGTTTGTACTCAAAAGTAACAGGAAAAAGTACAACCAATTAAATAGGCAAAATAAAGTTTATTTTCATATTGAATCATTTCACAAAGGAAAATAATAAGTTCAAATGTAATGACTCCGAAAGAAAACAGAACTTTTACAGTACAACAGTACACACATGCTACTCAGCATTAACAAATTAAATCCTTTCACATTTTGGATTATTTCTCTTCAGCTTCACATTGCTCAAAATAATTGAATCAACTTGATAAACTACTTTCTTCTCAAAACATTTTATATCTTTTCATTATATCTTGCAATGTTTATCAACATTACTGCTGAATTAAATAATTGTTTTGCTTTGCATAGGAATTATTTTGTTCGGGTCTATAAACTAATAGACTCCAAAAATAGTCATATTGGCACCAGTTTATTGCTGGCCAGGTCACAAAACATTTGACAGTCCATTTTCTTTACATCCAAACAAATCAAAGACAAGGGGGGTGCCATCTTGGTGAAATACTGGTGTTCTCCACATGTGAATCTCCTCAGTTGAAATGTTTCTTAAGAAAGAGAAAATCTTGTTGATATATCATCGCAAACACAGATTATTTAGCACAAATCGATTAGGTACCTGCATACAATGTGTTTAACTTATACCATAACTCATATGCATGACCAATTGCACAACCGCAAAGAAATTCGGGAACTAAATCATTTTTCTTTCTATTCAACATTCAGAATGTTCAGGTGTTTGAGCACCTTACCTTGTGTATCCAAGTTACACTGTTGCTCAAAGTGTGTAGGATTTTCAGTTTAAAATACACCATGATATTTAAACATTTTGTAGCATTCAAAGCCCACAACAGTCACATTTTTCAGAAAAAAACAGCATAATTCATGTTCCATAATTCATTTAAAAAAATCAGATAGCAGGTTACCATGATGTTTCATACCTTCATGATATTCAGGAGCAAAACGCCAGTCTACATAATTCTTTTAAAGAAGCATCTTTTAATATAAACCAAATCAGAGAACAAACTTTCCACTAAACAGATCATACTAAAATTCTGTTCTGAAAAGCTGCTTCCTTACAATAACCATACAGATAACACAAACTAAGCCAGTGCTTTCAGAGCAAATCAAAGCAAAGTCACAGTATCAAGCTTGTCAAATCACCTGCTACTCCCTTTTTGCCAAATCCTGCTATATCAATCATTTTAATTTAGAAGAATCACTAAATAAAATGCATTGGGCAGTGCTAGAGACAATACACATATTCTTAAAACTTAGTTGTGTGCTCTCTTGCTTTCAGAACACATACAACAAGAACAATTTATATAGCGCCCTCCATGCGCCTTGTTCACATCAACAGATGCGAGCCACTAGATCCTTGTCATCAATGCTAGCCATAAGATGGTCACATCTTCCCCAACATCAGCCGAAAACATTTATCTTGCCAGCTTCCAATTTAATAAAACACTCAAAACACTTAAAATCATTGTAAACATTGGCGGTAAGTATTTTTGATCAAAACTGAATTAAACTAACCAATAGTATGGTATTTACTGGCTTGTTCATAGAACCCTGTAACAAAGCCACATCGATGCATCAACAGGAGCTTTCACCGATCAGTCGGCTGGTTTTAAATTTCAAAGGAGCTAAGCAAATAATCTGTTCTGAGCTCAGAAGTGATAGCTCCTTTAAACCCTGCTTTTGCAGAGCTACAAATAACTTCCATTCAAGCAAGACCCCAACGATACTGTACTACATCAATCATTAGTAGAATGTGGCACTACATTATGGTACATTTCCTTTAAAAGCATTGGGGTATTGGGAAAAGCTTAAGGCACATTCTCTGATTAGGTGGGGGTGGGGTAAGCAGCGAAGAGCTGTGACAAAGAAAAATGGAGTGGAAACAAAGGCAAGGATAGAAGATTTAATATGAAGCAAACTGAGTACTATCGCAAACATTATGGACAGAAAATAAATACACCAGCAAAACAACCATGAATAGAAATAAAAAATATAACAAAAGGATAAAGGAAAAAGGTAGGTGTGTTCAGAAAATTAGGGAAAAGGTCACAAAGGATTGTTTCAGAGGAAGAAGGCACCTCACTCGCTTAATCACATCACAAAGCAAATAAGTACAATAAATCCAAAATAATTTAGAAGTATAGATAACCAATCCCCTACTCTTCACTCCCAACAGTTCACTCTTCACTCCCAACAGTTGTCATAGTTAGTCTTTATATAAACTGTAACTTGCGGTAAAGTCAAACTAGATTTATAAAATGTAATTAATGCAAAAATGATTTGAACAGCTTTGGAAACATTACAAATACATGGTTGGATTTTCTTACTGGTAGCACAGAATTGTACTATGCTGGGTTTCTCTATTAGGACAAATACTCTAATCCTCTCAATTATGCTATCACCACCACACAAATACAGCAGATAACGTATTTGAAATTAAAATTATTGGTCTACTCTCGTCATGAATAAATCTTTGAATTCACTGCAGCAATTCACCCAAAATGAGACTACCACAAAACTGATCTTCAAGCAAAAAAATTTGAAATCACAACATTTTCTGGAGTACACAATCAAAGCTTCAACCAAATATTTTAAGACTACGTTCAAAAATAAAGCTTTACAGACAACAATTTTTCAAATCCATAGTTTAACCCAATGATTCAGCAATTCTCAGAAGCAAACATCCTATTTTAAAACTATACCACCACACAAAGGCAATCTTGAGCTGCAATGCGATATTTGATAGCGGAGAACAATTTAAACAAAAAAGCACAATTCCATTTATGAATCACAATCGATTGTGGCAGGACTACTTGCAATTCCCAACATGTAAGGCAATTACAATCATCTATAACTGAAAACAGTAAAATGTAGGAAACTGTGCTTGATATATACACACACTCACAAGTGAAATGGAGTAAGTTTAAATAAAGGTTTGCAAATTACTTCTGATGAGTAAACAAGTATTACTGTAGAAAGGATGGGTTGGTCCTCAGGGTTAAAACTGAACATTGGATATCTAATTTCATAAGGGAAATTAAAAATTTGACCTGCAGTAGCAGTTTATATTGAAAAACAAAATGAAGTTTACAGCTAATAATAAATAATAATCCTTGCATTTGATGTAGCGTTTTTCATGTGTTCTAGACATCTCAAAGCACTTCACAGAATATACTGTAAAGTGAACTAACTGTAAATTCTTGTGGACGAAATGCGGCAAAGTTTAGGTAAGCATTGAGTAATGTTGCAAACCATTGCAAGATAGGTTCCATTGACTAGTTATTACACCCAATTCAAATATGCTTACAAAGCATTCTATGATTTACATTGAGAACTATAGTATATCAAATGCAAGGGAGGTGTATTTAACTGAAGATGAAATGTAATGAAACTGAGGAAAGCCAGTCTGGAAAAATTAGGAGTCATAGTAAACTTTTGCTGCTTTATGATACAACATTTATTTATTGACAAGTGTTTTAGGGGAAGCAGTACTACCCCTTTAACTGAATGGCCTCAATAGGACTGAAGTATCGTTAGGTTCAATGGCCAGAACCATCAAGCTTTCAACTCAGTCCAATACATCCTTTGGAAGCACAATACAACATAGGATTTCACTGATCATAGCAAACAATATTAGTACTAGAACTGCATAATCTGGTTAATAAGATGTATATGCTACCAACATGTCTCTTGTGGGTGAGTATATATATATCCTTTATAATTTTTCAAAGAGCAATAGGAAATGGGAAGCAGGTAACTTACCGTTCTGTTCTGCTTTGGGATTGTTTCTCAAATCGAGCTTGAAGGCGAATTGAATTGATCTGCAGACTGCAGTGCTGCGACATAGCATTCCAAGGTATTGCATTAAAATGTCTCCAGTACCATATTCAGGCTGAAATGTACAATAAAAAATGATTAATTAAACTCAGTTCCTCAGAATACAGCACACTGATGGCATGTTTGTTTCAATCTTTTGAGTTTGCTTAATTTCAACTCTTGCAAGAATACCAAACAGGTGAACAAAATAAATGCTTAATTGGCAAGTTAGCAATTATTAACCAGGCTATTCTAGAACCAATGCATTTTTGAAAGAAACAAAAGTGGAGTTTTGCACTTACCAGTTCATTACCAGTCCTGCCACTGTGCCGATAATACACTCTGCCCCTCGAGTTGACATGTTGCTGTAGTTCTTCCCATTCCTCACCACTGACTGCCAGTATCTCTGCCACCTGCTCATCTCTGCAGGAAACCCGTGCCTCTGCAGTTCCATCTTCCACAATCACACTGCAAAAACAGTTCCTAGCATTAATCTTCCAGGTCAATCAATGGGCTGAATGGCCTCCTCAGGTTCTCATGCAACCCGTGAGACCCAAATAAACATTAAAGTGATAGTTATTTTATTCACAACTAAATAGAATCATAGAATTATACGGCACAAACGGAGGCCATTCGGCCCATCTAGTCTATGCCAGCTCTTTGAACAGAGCAACTCAATCCCACTGCCCAGCTCTCTCCCCATAATCTAACAGAACTGCTCTTCCTAAATAAAGATCTAGTTCTCTTTTTAAAGCTGTTATGGAATCTGCCTCCATCACCTTTTCAGGCAATGCATTCCAGATTTGAACAACTCGCTGAGTGAAAACATTTCTCCTCAGCTCCCCTCTGCTTTGTTTTGAAACTATTTTAAATCTGTGACCACGAGTCACTGATTCGCCCACCAGTAGAAACAGTCTTTCCCTATTCATCCTGTCGAAAGGTTAATTCAATCTTGGTATTAAACATTCAATATTTGTGTGTCAATGATAAAGTGGATTTTCTGAGTGAAGCTGATGTTTTAGAACATTAGAAGGTCCACTTTAAAGATTCACTTTTGGTTTAATGGGAGGACAGACAGGCTTCCTTGCCCTAGCCAGCTTCTCACCATGTCTCAGCTGATCTCACTTCCGGCATCAAATTCCCCAGAAGTGACATTAGCAATGAATTGGTGCCTCAGACATCATCTATTTTAAGCTTGGACAACTAGACAGCCTTCTGACCAGCAACATAAAGTTATAATGGAACAATTGATGTCATGATGTAGAAGCTCTGACTGATGTTCAGACCCTGTTATAAGACTGGGAATCCAAACCATGCACTACAACAGGGCTATACTAGTCATTTTCAGTATTAAAGTATGCAAAAAGTAGTACAGAAGACATTTTATGCTAGTCCTGTAGCTGTGAGACTTCTCAAAGTAAACTGGAACAGATTTTATGTGAATTTTTCAATCCAAAACAGGAAAAGAACATTTCAAGCCTCGATGAAGCAAATTCAATGTTCAAACTTTAGTGCTCATCCGCTGGGTCACACAGAACCCTCAAAACAAGTTTGAATTTAATAATTTGTCACAATGTTTAAATGGACTTATCCAAACCGCAGTACATACCATCCATTTGCACGAAACACACCAACTGCAGATGGACATGATCCAGAACTTCTAGTGCACCTCCCCTAAACAGAGAACACAAACACTTAACCTCTTACCAGTCAGAGTGTCTAAATCACAAGATTCACAAAAGAATGCAACTAGGAAATCTCAGATGTGTCCCAGCTGATCTGCTGGAACTCTCAAGTTGGTGTTGTTTTTGTTCAAAAAGTTTGGCATCCAGATGGTCAGCCAAAACAACTCTGGGATTCATTAGATACAAATCCTTTTGTCACTCCTATTTTAGATATCTTTAACAAAATGTGATAAAATGCTATAAATTCATAAATGCTAAAACGTTATTTAACTTACCTGTTGAAAAATACTGCCGCAAAGACTGCACAACCACTGCAGAGTCAACCACCAAACATGAACCACATGACAAACAGCGATTCCTTGCAGGCCGTTCTCTGGTCTTGTGAACACGTTTCCCAGATAAAGATGTGGAAGGATATCAATGGGCGCCTTTGTTTGCCAACTGGATGACCTGATTTTTTGGGGGGAGAAAGATCAGCACTTCCCATGAAAAAAAAATTCAAGTGGCAGCCATCTCAAAATAAGCCACAAATGCATCACTAAAGTGATAAACACAAATTATACAAATGATCTGCAACAACAATTTGCACTCTTCATGCAGGGTATCGTCTTAGAGCACTCAACAGACAGGATTTTAAAAAGGGGAGGGGCAGAGGGATATAATTTGAGGGAGAGTGTTCCTGAATTTCGGGACACAGTGGCTGGGGAGACCGACGAGGAGTACATTTGAGTAATCCAGGCGGGAGGAGACAAACACATGGACGATGGTTTTGGCTGCATTTGGGACAAGGTACTGCAGGAAGTGGGCAATGTGCTGGAAGTGGAAGAAGGCAGTCCTGGTCAAGGACCTTAGACGGGGGTATGAGATTAGATACAATAATTAATTATCTTCTCCCAAATCCACGGTACTGAGACCAATTGTACTTCCCCAATAGCTGCTTCAGCTAAAATAAACCAACTTAGCATAGAGCAGGAAACCTAGCACCTTCAAGCTCAGTATGGTTTAAAAAATCATTGGATTAGATCACTGAGCAAACCCAGTTGATAGAAAACTGAACAGAAGGTATCTGTCGGGTGAAATTTTTGTTAATACACGATAAAATGCTAACCTTATCTTTAGATTCCTCTCCATTATGCTCTGCAGTGCACAAGGTAAAGTTAACAAACTCTCCCCCCCACCCCACTGATAATGTTTTGTAGAAATTAATCTACTACACAAAAATATTTGTAGTAATATCTAATAAACAAAATGTACCAGGGGACTTAACTTTAGAGGAACTAAAATTCAATTATGTTAAAGTAGTTGGTTGCATCTGTGGGAAATAAAAAAAACTACATGTAAACCTCCCCAAAAGAGTATTACTAACCTTTGAGCCTCAGATGAAGGAAAGGCAAGGACTGTGAGACTACTGGAAGGCAGAAATTTGCAGTAAACATTATTAGACCTGAAAAATAATCAAAAATATTTGGTTGGCATAGATAACCAAAACAGGAAATAAAATTTCTAAAATCAAAATAGGCTATTTTGTCCTTAAATAGCAAATTTCGTAACTGTGGGATCTCTTGTCCCAATCAGAGGAAGGTTCACCAATACCATAGAAACTGTACATAAAATGGCAGTGAGAATGCGGGTATCACTATAATTTGAGAAAAAAAATCTTTCATTGAGTTATGAAACCAAATACAGGTACCTTGATATGCATCTTTCTAAGTCACAGAATGCTACCACAGCTCCTGGCAAAATCCCAAGGGGGTAAGATAAGCGCATCAGATCTATATAGATATCCACGGTTCCAGATGGGTTCCCAACTTCCTCTACAATCAATTTTAGATTCCAGTCACCAGGCACAGAAACACCTAACAAGAAAAAAAGCAGTGTGTTAACTAGGGTAAAACAAAATCACAGAGGAGATGATTCGGAAATATTTAATTAACCATTCAACAGTTGTTTTTTTTGTAATAACAAGAATACAGTTATGCAGTACTTTGTATTGTGTCCGTATACAGTTGGTAATAAAATATGAAGCAAGTGGTAAAGGTGCATTAAGAAATCTATTCCAAAATAAATTAAACATAAGTGCATTTGTGATAAATGAAAGTCTTCTCCTAGCACAGAGAATTCTTCAACCAAGAATAACCTGGTCCTAAGTCATTAACCCAAGGTAGACTCTTAAGAGTTAGGAAGCAGAAAATCTCTACTAAAAATTTGAGAGGAAATGCACTCCCCATGAAGAATAGCAGGGCACTGCATCATCATACTTCAAACAATTGTACATCTGAATTTCAAAACAGGTGTAAGTGAGCATGATATTTGACATTCTCCAGTACTGTTTACCTTGTCTTTTTCTGTCAGATGAAGAAACTACAAAACTAGATCGCCAGTTAGGTTCATTGCAACTCCTTAATAAGATGATTCCATTGAAACTGACAAGAGAAGCTGAAAAACTATAGAAAAATTAAAATAAACTTAGTCCACTCCAGACCATTACAAACTATAGATTTTAAAGCACCTTTCTATACTCTAAATCAAATTTCTCTGGAATAAGCAATGCATAGTATATATTATATGAGAACATCCATGTGGAATCTAAATGAAGTAAACTATTTGCTCACTGTGCTTGTTGTTGGTTACAAAATAGGATCATTCAATTAATAAACTTCTATCAATATCTAAAGCATCTGGAGGAAGCAATCATAGAGGTAAAACAAAATGGTCTCAATATCCCTGGGCTGGAGAATTGTTGACTAGAATTCCCAATTGCTCAATTAAGGTTTTAAAGTGAGAAGACAAGATTGAATTTATGTAACAGCTACCATGGTAGCATTGGGCATTCATTTATCCAAGTTCACATATTAAGAATGTTTAGTGGGGTGAGTTTTGGAGGACACCCACACATGAACACACTGTCTTGTGAGAATAATCACTATCAAAGAGAAAGGGTAATGGGAAAAAAAGGTAAAAAGGAATATCAGACTGCAATTACCAGTAAAATCATGTGCATGCTTACCTACTACCAAGCACTTGCTGAATAGAGGTTCTCTGAGGTCTTACTGAATCCAACCTTTTAATGTTAGCGTTTAAGTGGATTTGATTTTTGGACAGCTGAAATTTAAAAGGTTACAAGTATTAAAAGATGTTACCTGATTAGAGATTAATACCTTGAAGATGCATGAGTAATCTCCTGATTGTGTACATTCTTGACGAGGCATTATGTCAAATACAAGGATTATTATTCACATAAACAATGTGATCCAGTATTAATCATATAACATGCTTTATATCCATTGAAACAATTATAATGGTTTTTCCTATGGTTACATCAGCAAACATGTGTTACTAATCTCCATGTTCCATTCCTAAAATAGCTAGATATCCTTTTACCCATCACTAAAGGCCGTTTAGATTGAACAACTCAAGAGTATCAGTTTATATTTCACAGTATGCATCTCAGTAACCAAAAGTATTGAAATCTTGGACAATATGTTAAAATTAATGACTAACAGGAATTGATGTACACTGATGATTTTCTACAAAAACCTCTACCATTAAGGATTATTATTAATTAAAATGTTCTAGATTGCTGACTTACCTGATCATGTAAACAGGAAATACTCATAACATACTGCAGGTCCCAGCCAGGTTGTACCACTAGGGACAGTGGACAATTAGAGCTTTTCAGAGCTTTCAGTAGATCTGAGGAACAGTTCTGTTCAAACACAGAAGTGTCCTAGATGGAGGGAGGAAGAAGCTTATGAATATTCTAGTGTGCAAAATGCTTTCCATCACAAAAAACAAAAGCTTGTTTCTGAAACTATACCTGAACATGGATCCTTCTTTTTCTTTATTATTGAAAAAATGATCACACCTCAAAGTAAAGGATTAAAGGATATTGTAGCTTAATTAAGTTTCTTAAGTTCTTACTTTGCAACCAACATGAAAAGATATGACTTTGCGTTCACTTAATTTTGTTATATTTTTGTTTCTTGTTCTCATTAAAACTCCAAGTGTCCCATTCAAACAAAAACTGATCTCTTACCAGCTCTTTTGGGGCAATGAGTCTGTACAAACCCTCTGGGCTGATCATATGGTACCATCTCACAGCTTTGCCCATGAATATCAACTGCATCTGGGAAAAACAGCAGAAGGAGAATGATCAGCAGGGGCTGAAATATCCTATTTAATCACAGCAAGCAAAACCATGGCAACAAAAGCAAAACGCAAAATTACTTATGCAAATATATATCTCAGAGATCTACATTACTTGGTTTACAATCAGAATTGAGTACAATAAGGCAAATCCATTTGTTTTTTTTAAAAAAAGCAGAAAATACAGATCCCCTGGCACTATTTGAAAAGAGAAGGGTTTTTTCCCCCTGATATCCTGGCCAACAATTTTCCAGATAAACTTGGGTCATTCACTTCATGGCGGCTTGTGGATCATTGTGTGCAATTGAATGCAGGTTCACCTATAACTATAGTCACCATACTTTACACTAAAATCTTGTCATGCTTTCAATGGTTCCAACAATGTGAAATAATTGAAAGATTTCTTTAACAAAAAGAGTGCTACAACATTCATCGGTCATTGGATTGGATTGGTGAAATTAGTTAGTTTAACTTCTTAAATTGGACTTGGGAATGAAATTAATTTGACACAATACCCAAATTAAATCAATCACAATAATCAGAAGATTGAAGTCTAACTATGTCTGCCATAAATTGCAATCTTAATAACAAATCTTCAATTTATACAGAACCAAAGATATTTTTTCCAAAATGCGAGACATTTTCCAACCTACTAGTACAAAAAAATTCTACTGAAGTATTCATTGCACATATTTTCCACTAATACTCTACAGGTTACATTAATCTGTTTTGAGGATACACAGGCATTCTCATTTACCACTTAAATTCAACTCGACTGTTTACAGAATAAGATTATGAAGATTAGAAGTTTTATTGATTTTTGGTTGTTAATTATCTTATTAACAAATTGAATTTTTTCAAGTGAGAAGATTCCTTATTAAAATGATTTATATAAAAACTTATTTAAAAATCTGCAATAAAATATAGAAAATTTAGGGAAATTGGCTCAATTTACCAAATTAACTGTGGAAATCTACAGCTTTGTGTTTTGGATATTCAATAAAAATGCATTTCAAAAACTGCAAGTGGTATTTATGTCACTTTTTAAAAATTGTATAAAAGCTTATCATGCCATTTGACATGACCCATCATTAACTAAATGCCAATATATGCGATAAAAGAATAATTAGATAACTTTTGAACAACAACAATAACAAAATTACATTCATAGAATAACATATGCAATAAGCAGACCGATAGAACCTTTTCAAAAGTAAACTGTTTGCTTCTTTAAAAACTCTTAAAATGTCTTATTTTGTGGAATAATTTCGCGCAATCTAGAAGATGTGAAAAGTGCTATATCAAATGCAAGGATTATTATTATCTTGATGTTTTGTCTATGCATTCAATATTGTAAAATTCACTACAAAACCATTTTTATACATAGATTGGGTAACCTGTAATGGCAGGGAAGCGGGGATGTTCAGCCCATCAAGTCAGTGCTGGTATTTTAACACAAATAACTTAACTATATATTTCTGACAAATAGTCTTACTTTACCTGTGTTATTACTTTACTATCGCAACTCCTACATATAGCTAGCAGGTCTGTATGTAAATCAGCTGTCCCCAGCTAAACTGCAATGAATGTACAAAAATCAATAGTGTAACAGTTCATAAATTAAACCAGATTGGAGTCCAAACAACTTTCCAGTTGACTGTCCAGCACCTTGGGACGTCCTGCTGAGGCGAAAGGCGCTATACAAATGTAATTTTGTTGTAGTGGTGATTTTAAATTATGATACTCCCACTGAAAAACCGGGATAATCAATTTCAGTTGTACACAGCAAAATTTACAAGGTACAATTTACATGAAAGAATTAAAAAACAAGCCCTTTTTCAATCACTCAAATATAGTCATCCGTAATCATTTAATTCTACTTTCGTGAAAGACTGGAAACTTAAAATGGCTGTTTCAACTTCCCTCCCCCCAAAATACTAATCAGAAAGACAAGGTTAGTGCAAAACAACATGGAAATAAAAAAGGGTTAATCTAGTCAGTCACGTGATCTCGTCGGCACAAAGCGTTAACAAAGCCACCACCCAAACAAAGAAAGGTTTTGCTAAATCATGAACCAGAATGAGATTAATTCATATTCGTTAAGCAACTTGACTGTATAGAACCGTAGAAGAAAATGGCCGACATTTCTTCAAATCTCTAACCTTGTAAATCGACCTATAAAAACCACGTATATCACTTGATTAACTCTCTGCGACAGATGTACACACCGGCTCCGTGAGCAAAAAGATCCGTTGCTGAGACAGACACCAAAGCTTCATTAGTCGTTTATTAATTTAATAATTATTCCTCGTATAGACGCACACAACGAAAATAATTCAACCGGTGAGTCTCAAAAGGCACCAAAGGGTTAACGTGCCGTTCATTTTTTATTGTAAAAATTTACCAAATAAGGTTTGAATTCTGTCAAGACGTTATGTCAAATTATCCTCATCTTGCAGAGGTGAGAGCATAGCTGGTAACATAGGCAGCAGGTCTGTTAAGTAAGCGGTTTAATTCTACTGCATCACATCACTTAGGTTTCAAGGACAAAGTTCAATTAAAGCAGGACTTACTTGTGCCTGGTAAGAACAAAGCGAGGCATCTACTTCCAGCTCTGGTAATCCCAGGATTTCATCTTCACATGCCCATCGTCTCGGTCTCCCTATACGAACTGCACACACATGGAACGCCAGATCGAATCCGGTTCCAGCGCTCTTGCTTGAGGTCTCGGCAGAGCCATCAGCATGTCCACAGCTTGCAGTTCTGCCATATTGACAGTTCCTCAGCATCAATGCATCTTTGTGAGTTACAAATATTAAGCAAGTAACGCAGCCCGGATCGCAAGCCGTCTGTTCCCTCTTTTCTCTACACGGTTGAGAGTGTCCAGTGGACGCGACTGTGACACCCGGCACATTCTTCTCTCTCTGAGTGTCGACTGTTTCACTGACATTCTGTAATGGGTGTGAACAGGCAGTTCTTTTACTTTCACCAACATGGCCTTCTTGCAGAGCAACTTCCTCCAACCGAGGCATTTTGGGAAGGGAAGGGCCATCTTTGCTTCCATTGGCTCTGGGCTTGGTGACATCAGTGTTTTTACATGCCCGACTGCAGCCGCTAACAACAGCTCCTCCAACAGCGGGGGAGGCGGCGGCTGCCGTGGCTGGGATTAACGCAGACCTTTTGTTTCGTGTTGCTGAAGCGATGGGTGCTCCAAGTACTTGTGCATCGCTGGCGTAAAACTGCACATAGATCCTGTAAAACAGCGGCAAAGGCCAACCACAAGTGTCTGGTTCACACAGACCGGATCGCTGGGTTACATTGCAGCAGTGTGGCACGCAGCTTGGGTTTAAAATGGAGCAGTTTAACTGCGGCTGAAAGGCTGGCTCCCGAGCAAGCGGTAAACCATCTACTGCAGTGATGGTACCCCACCCTCTCCGACTCCGGCCAATCAAATCCAACAGTAAATTCCCAGTGGCTGATAAATGACGTGCATTGCAGATAATAGCACACATAATAATAACGTGCCCTAGTTCCAAGGCAAACAAACCAACTAAAGAAGGGAGAAAACAAAAAGGACATTTGTTTCATGCATCTGAATGGAAAAAAAAACTGAATTAAAAAGATTTTTTTTCAACAATAAATAGGTGAGAAAAAAAGGGAGTTTAAAATGACCACAATTTCACTTCTCATCAGGAAAGCGAGAAAAAATAATTGCCTTCGTTTAGTTTCAGGCGTGGGGAGGGCGGCGCTGTTTGCCACCCGCCAGATTCCTGGCAACAAAAAGGGGGCAAATGGCCACAAATCGTTTCCCATCAGGCCCCGAAATGGCCAGCGAGCCAAGCCTGCCACGTCGACAAGAAAATCTCTGCAGTCTGTCTCTTAAAGGGATACAATCTACTGGGAAATACCACATTTTAACATATGAAGATCACGCTTTAAAGCCCACTTACTATTTCATTATTTAATTTTTTTTAAAAACACACAACTAAACACTGCTTAATTAAATCCCAACTAAATACAAAACCCCTCATTAGTATGCTTGCATCATAGTATAGGAATGTACAGGACTAGAAAAGACCACTAGGCTCACTCTGCAGTTAAACATATTTTCACACTATTATTTCAGAATCAATGTAATGTTTGAGTGAGAAGCTTGATCAAGTCAGGAAGAGAAGATCAACCAAGATCACCTTCTGTGTGTTCAGGCAGACATTGTTTGTTTGTGTGACATTATTTTGTGGAAATTGGTTGCTACATTCAGCTACACAAATGCTAGTCACTTAAGTGCTCTGAGACACTACCCTAATGGGAGGGTGCTTATATAACAATATATAAACATATATAAGCTTATAAGTGCAAGTTGTACTTTACAGTGAACTCTCTTATGCACTTTGAGCCTTGCATATTTGCACATGTCTAGGTAAGTCCATGTTTGATCATTTATTGATTTTCAGTTTTTTCTTGATTGAATATTTCTTGATTTATGACACATCAAGAAATATTTTTTAAAAAAATTGTTGGCCGACCATAAATGTTGGCCACCACTGACTTTGAGAAATCCTCCTAATGTGAAAGGCACCATACCAAATGCAACAATTACTATTATTAGTATTGCAACATTCCCTATTCCAAGCTTGTGTTTGTGTCTTGTTTATACAAATACCTAAGGGTCTGGTCAAGTTACTTTCCTGCATGCCAATGAGGTTCCATTTACAACTACCCTTCATTTTCACTGCAGAAGATCACCACCTAGTGATATCTTTAGGCACCAAAGCCTCAGTCATACCCTTCAGTGATAGCTGGAGGAGTGTTGCAAACCAGAATTAAAATTTGATAGGCTAGTTCAAATATGTGGCTACTCTCGGTTCAGCTGGACTTGAACCTAGTACCTACTTTAAAAACAAAAGTGAGGTTTTAAGTCCTAAGGTATTTCACTAATTGTCTCAAAGCTTTCCCACCCATGGTAGGATGGAGGGAACTGAACATGTGAAGCAGTTCTCACTTTGCGTTCAGAGACTTTGCTGGCATCACATCCAACATTGAAAAAGCACTAAATAGTTGTTGTAAGATACTATGTCAATATTTATGGTGTACATAAAACTCCCATGACCTTTGGGCAAAATACCAGTGCTGAAATGTTATGTTATTAAATTGATAGCTTATTGTTTGTGAACAGATCAGCCTACTAAAGGGCCAAACAATAAATCCCCATAATTTTACTGTAGAGACAAATACGGCTATAAATGTCTAGATACTCTCCAGCATTAAACAATGTATTATACCATGGCAGGAGAGAATCTCATAATTGCAGAGAGAAAGATAGAACACCAAGATAACTTTATCTTTCAGGGAAGAAATACTTCTCATGATTGTACAAGAATACATGCGCAATTGCTGTCAGTTTAAGTTTATAATTTGTATATTATATATAATATTGTATACATTATTATTTATTTATTAAAATGCATGATAACAAGTATTCCTTCTCATAATTCCTTTCTCCATTAGTCTTACACAGCAAGTATTTACACCCATAGAAATTTACATTACAGCACAGAAGTGTGTATCAGCCTGACTAATAATGTATACATTACTGTATTATTATTATTATAATATTGTGTATTTTATTATATCTTACTGTTTTAAGAGCTTTATCCCAAATGCAGACTACCATATATTCCTTCTCATAATTCCTTTCTCCATTACTATCTTATAGAACAAACATTTACACCCATAGAAATTTACAGCACAGAAGTGTGTTTCAGCCTAGCTCAGTGGTGGCACTCTCGCTCCTGAGTTAGAAGGTTGTGGATTCAAGCATCACATGGGACATGGAATCACATGTCTAAGGTGACAACAACTCAATACCGTGCTGGTTGCTGGGACGAGTTGCATTGTTGGAGCTTATTATTTAGTTCATTTGGCTCATCGAGGCATTGTCAACTGCTCAACTATTTGCTGGGCAACTGCTCACTGGCGGTTAGAAATGTTCAGATTCTTATATTTCTAATAACATGCTGCTCCTGTGAGCTATTGTTCTTTCACCCTACACTCAGAAGATTAAAAAAAAATCTACTGACCTGGTCTGTTTTTCTTTCACAAAGCTAATATCATCCAGGTCTTTGTGTGATGGAAAATCACTACATATAAACCGCTCCACTACCAGTTGGTATTTCTCCAGCTGCACCAAACTGTCTGAAAAGGGTAAACGTAATCAACTTCCAGGGCATAAGGCTACACCGCAAGATATTTAAATGATCTATTCATCAAAGTGCTCAATTTTCCATGTTGTCGTTCTTGCTATGGAAAAAGATACTGGATTGAAAAACATTACACTGATAAAAAGGATTCAACCAGATTTTTAGTCCTAATAATGTGGCTGAGATTGCTCTAGCACTTCAAACATCAGACACACAGTTTATTTGATAGACCAATTCTGACAATTTATTTGATCATTGCAGATCACTTGATGCCCTTACTCCATGAATGTCTATCTCCCTTATAAACATTGCAATTGATTCTGCAGGCACAGCCTTCTGGGACAGTGTGTTCCATATTGTTAGAAGCTATGTGAAGAAATGTTTTTTACCCACTTTTGATTTGATTGTGCTGTAACACTAAATATTTACACAGCAGAAGTGAAATCATTTCAAGATTTCATTGATTCTATTTATTTATGGTGCAGTGTAGCTTTACCTAAAAGCGAAGTCTCACAAAAAGCAGTTTGTTCCATTTGGTTGAAGTTCTGGACAACACAGTCCAGGGAGCCTGATGTGTCTTTCAGTTGCAGATGACCCGTTATTGAATTAACCAAAAGCACCCCAACCAGTATCTGCAATGGAAGATATGTTATAAACATTCGCTTAACATAATGTTTATTAAAACAATGAAAGACAGAAGATTCACAGCTCAAACTCAGGTTTTGAATAGTGCTGAAGTAATAATAAACAATAATATAATCCTTGCATTTGATATAGCGCTTTTCACATCTTATCGATGTCTCAAAGCGCTTCACAGAATATACTACTGTAAATACTTATAGTTCAAAGTCCCAACGAAGGGCTGTTGGGACATTTGAAATGGAGCAATAATGCTGTTTGATTTGTAGCATACTACAAACTAGTATAGCATGTACACATAATAATTTTTTGAATATAAGATCACTGCATTAAATAAAGCATTTATTACTTAGTCAAATCCGAAAACTATATCATCTTGTACATTAATTAGAATGCAGGTTCATTTTGATGTACAAATAAATTGTATTAATTTTAAGCACTTAGTGACATTGCTTTGAAATCCAGCATATGTTTTCATTGCTCTCAATTACTGGCTGGTATTAGGTGCTACAACAACATAACAGTTTGTTATAAAGCCATCAAATAGCAAAAGATACTGTAGCAATATTTGCTGTCACTTTGTTAAATAATTTCTGCTCATTTAGACAAAAAGAATGATGCTTTGGATCTTATGAATTGTAAATTATGACTACATGGAATTATCAAACATTGCTAATGTAGAAGTAATGTAGAAATATTCCCAAAATGATTTGGAAATATAGGTGTTATTTCAATAGAAAAGAGTACCATTTGGGGTTGAAAATCTTCAGGTTTTAAAACTTGAAACGACCAAGTAAGTTTTCTATTAAGCTGTTGAGCTATCAAGTGTTTAATTTCAGTGGCCGGCAATAATGAGGACATCTTAACAGCCTTCCAACATCTTTCTTCAGCGTTGGATAATAATTCTGATATTGATATACTTTGACAAGAAATATTTGGATGTGAAACCTGCAAATGAAATGTTACACTTCCATAAGAGATGAACCATAAATAGTTCATCAACAACATTAACCAAACATGAAATAAAACACATGAAGTAGCTTAATAATAGTCCTTACATTTGATGCAACATCTACTGCATCAAATGGTATGGTGCCTTTCACATTAGGAGGATTTCTCAAAGTCAGTGGTGGCCAACATTTATGGTCAGCCAACAAATTACATTTTTTGATTGAATATTTCTTGATTTGTGTCATAAATCAAGAAATATTCAACATCTACTGCATCAAATGCAACATCTACTGCATCAAATGTCTCAAAGTGCTTCTCAAAGTTTCTGTAAAGCGAAGTCATTATATTTGTAGATGAACAATGGCAACCAATTTGCACACATCAATGCTCATTGAACAGCATAAAGTAATTGAGGACTGTTGGGAAATATCAGAACAATACCACGACCAACAGCAGCATTACTGTTGGTATAGCACCTTTCACATTGGAAAGATGTCCCATCTTGACAAAAAAAGGAATTCCCTCCTCTTCTTGAATAGTGTCATGGGATCTTTTAACATCCATCTAAACAGGAATATGAGACCTCAGTTTTACAACTCATCATTTCTATGAATGCATAAGAGTATCAACTTAGTTTAATCAAGGCCTATGCTAAAACCAGTTGGAGCAATTTCAGCCTACTCATGTACCCACAAAGCGTCAGATAAAGGTCTATAATCTTGGCCAGGATGATACAGAAGAGACTGAATAACTAACTGAAAGAGAGAGAGGAAAAACTGGAAGGAGAGTTAGGCAAGGTAACTTGTTAGGTTCTCAAAATAAGTACCTGTTCAATGCCCTTCATAACAGGGTTAACAAAGACACTTAAGGCAATTGATTAACTTCAAAGAAAGAGACTAGGACCAAACGATAGCATTTTACAGAGTTGATGCCAGTACGATAGCCCAAAGCGCTTTCCTCTATGCTCAAAAAATTCTATGATTCTATACTCCATTGGGAAATGCTACTGAAACTATTTTAACTTGTATACTTCAATATTTGCAAATCTGCTTTCTATCAAAGTGATTTTTAAATGATTCAGTATTATATCTCATTTTTAAAATGTAATAAATCACATGAACTAAGAAAAGTAGGGAAATTGGAACATGCACTACCTCTTTGAGAGGACAGGGATGTGAATCAGACAGTATCTCCTGGTAGATTTCTCTGGCCAATGTGGCTGTTTGCTTCCATCCTGTATATTTCATAACAGATGTGATAAACTGGTTAACCACCCCGGAATTATAGCACAGTAGCATTTTCCTGAGTGTAACCAATTGTGGACAAAACCTATAACACAGATGGAGAGAACTGAATAGGAGTAACTACTGAAACACATATAAGATTTACTCAATAAAATTGAAACAGTAGTTAGTTAAATCCTTGGTTTTCTTTACCTTTGTACCAAATTTTCCACAATATGGACGAGCCACAGATAATTGGGTAGATCAAGGTTGTACTTAAACAGAAGGGTAATGTATATATTAGAGTTGGGAGAGAAGGACTGATATTCTGCGTCCAGGCTGGAAAATTCTGTGACTATCAAAATGCTCCCCAGGCAGCAACACAGCATGATGCTTGGAAAGTGCTCAGACACCTTGTGGTGCAAGTGTGCATCATGTATCTGCAAAACAGAAACTGAAAATTGCTTGGGCGCCATGGAATGTCACTTTTAGATTCAACTTCTTCATTTCTAATTTCACAATCATCAGATTTATACTGTAGCTCATTAAACAACAACAAAATAGCGCCTTTCACTTCACGAGGATGTCGCAAAGCACTGAACAATCAGGTCAGGACCCAAGCGGGGAGGTGAGGTGGGGTGGGGGGGAAGGTCTGGGTAGGGGAAGGAGAGTGGGAGAGGGGGAAGAGTTAGTGGGGCATCCGAAGGCGTGGTCGAAGAGGAAGTTCTTGAGACCAGCCTTGAAGGAGGAAAGGGAGGAAGCGAAGCGGAGGGGCTGCGGGATGGAGTTCCACAGTGTGGGAGCAGAGAGGCTGAAAGCTCGGCCACCGATGGTTGGGGGGTTAGGGTGGTGGACGTGGAACAGGCCTGAGTCTGCTGAACGGAGGGGATGGTTGGGCTGATAGGGAGACAGTAGGTCAGAGAGATAGGCGGGGGCAAGGCCGTGAATGGGTGAATAAAGCAGAAACACAAACTTGCTTTGCTAAACCTCTACTTCTTTGTTGAGGATCAATAATACAGTAGTTGTAAAGTCATAGATTAATCTCACTGAACAAATGTTTGAGCATCAGCCTCCGGTGGAAGATACCCAGCTCGCCAAATTAAGATTCTGGATGAAATTAGGCCATTGAAAATAAAGTGAAGGCAAACAAAGAGAGGGGGGTGTGGGGAGAAGAAAGTGTCTAAAATAACCGTTACCTCCACACGGACACCAGGACGAAGACCTCTTGCACAATTTATCATTTGCTGGTAGGCTATGCAAAGACCAAACTTGCCATCTAGTTCATAAAGGCCTGCTGAAATGTTTAGTACTCTACTTATCACTCCCTAAAAATGTAAGGAAATAGAAAGAAAATTTTAACAGTTGATGTATACATTGCTGCAAACATAATAATCCTTGCATTTGATGTAATGCTTTATCACATCTTTGAGATGTCTCAAAGTGCTTCACAGAATAAATTGTAAAGTGAATTGACCTTCAATTGAAAACATAATTTGAACAACCTGGCTTCGAGGTAATGTACTTGGCAACTGAATGTTGGAATCAATCCCACCTTACGTGGCAGTTCCTGAACCAGACAGGTGCGTAGTAATGCAGGCCTCTGCAACGACAAACCAGCCAACCCGTGTCATCAACAGGACATGGAGGGGCAGACCGATCGCTGGCAGCAAGAATTATTCCTATTCAGCTCCTGTTAATCCTGCAAGCCAAAGCTCTAATAGAGAGGTCCCAGCTGGATAAGGAGTAGGAATCTTAGCAGACATGCAAGATTATTCCTAGCTCCCCACATTCTACCTTGGCTGATTTTAATAAAAACACAAGTACCCACCTGGTAGGAGCACACTTTGGACTCTTTTGAATCTAATATTTCTATAGTGTTTTGAGATGACCAGTTCACACACAAACTAATCTGAGATGGTTCTTCTTTAACAGTAGTTTTCAGCTTCCGCTTGGACATCTTAATATGTGAAGCTTGCATAAATTCTGCCAGAGTTTGTTCTTTCACAAATCCCTCGTTGTAGATATAGAAGTCTGAAGATGATGATACTACAAAAAGTTTATTTCCTGTGGTTTCCAAGCTAGAAACGAACATCTCGGTTACAACATATCGTTCAGAAGGAGTTAAGCAGTGATGCCACACCAGTTTGGAAGGGACCTAAGGAGAAACCATAGTAAATATTTCAAACTGACAATGTCTAGATTTTGTAACTATATCTGACATTTCTTTAATGCAATATATAAATGGTCCTCGAACATAGATACACAGGTGGTTACATGGGTCAGATCACCATAGTGTGATTTTATGCTTTGTTATTGACAAATTCGCAGTATTGCATTTATTCCATGTCAATGCAATTTCTTAAAAAAGCAAGGCCACACCCAGCAACAGCATATAATATAACCAGAAATGAGCAGAGGTTCCATATTCAAGGAGTCTTTAGGAATGCAAGAAAACGTCTGTCAGGTCACATTAGAAAGCTGCTGTAGAGCATCACCAGACTGATTCATAAGTTATCGAGAGCAAGCATGCTTTTCAGATTTGTTTTAAACCTACCTGGACAACTACAGGAAGACATATATCAGTTGTAAAGGAGCTGAGAAAGAAGAAGAAAAATGTTTCTCCACGAATATGTAACATTGAGCTAAGGCGGCTGAGTTCTCCAGCTATGTTCATCTTTACTTCAGTGGCCTGAAACCTTGCAAGACCAGAATAGATTCAGAGTTAGGTACAAAACATGCAGCATACATGAGAAAAAAGACGAAAACTGACAAGTGATGAAGTTGAAAATGACTGATAGTGAGTTACCTTGGTAGAATTATTGATTACCAATATACTGTGGGTCATGCTATTGTATGTATAGAGTTCTGTGTGTTAATATTTGGGGGAATTAATGATTTTATGAGTGAAGACATTCAAAATATTTTCATGTAGCATTTCGTAGCCTACTGTTGTGGTGTAGCAACGTTTAGAAGGATTGGGGGTTGTGCAAATAATATTAAAATTACAAATCAATGCCCAGAACAACAGTTTAACATATCACTTGAACCAAACCTTCACCAGGAAGCTTACTGTGCATTTTTACAAATTCAGGAATCCATATTATCGTGCAAATAAAATGTATTTTAAAAGTTACATTAAACAAAGTATTTCAGTACTAATGAACAAGCTAAGTTTATTTTGCTGTATTAATTTATTAAAGCAAACATGACTGGTACAGTTTAGAATAAAAAGCAGATGGCTGTGTATGAATCTTACTGTTTGTCCAGAAGATGGAGTGCTGAATCAGGTAGTAAAGCACTCAGGCTGTCTGTTACCCTTGGATTGTTGGCCATCAGATTTGGAAGCAAAAAGAAAGGAGCTTCTGGTATCTCAAGGTACCCAGTCTTTGCCCCATCCAACTTCTCAACTGTCTTAATTTGAGGAATGTAACTCCACCTAGGGAACAATACTAAGTGATCCAACCACCTTCGATCTAGCTTAGTCACCTGGATGAAATAGAGTGTATTTTCACATAAAATATCTTTGGTTTTAATCATCACAAGAGCTGTACTCTAAGGAAAAATATTGTCTAATAAATACACTGGTAATTTGAAGAGTGTTGCATTGGTATAGTTATAGATGAATTATAGTTTATTAAATAAAAAATTATTGCAATTCTCAATGGAACTACAGTATAGTTTGGTAAAATATAATTAGAAACACATTGATATACTGTACTAAATTAAATATTTTCAGCAACAACTTGATAAAATGTTTTTAATGCTGTTATTTTATGTTAATGTTTTGACCAAACATGGAAAGTTCTATGCGGTGTTGGAAGTGCGTAAAGAATGCTTCACAAACATTCAAACTTCATTCCTGTTTGTGGGACATTGTTTGCGCAAAAATTGGCTGCCGCATTTGCCCACAAAATACATTCACTACTCGTTACAATAAAGGCCTTTAAGACATCCTCTTGACATGAAAAGCATTATATCAAATGATAATTATTTTTCTTAATAATAAAACTTCCTATAAAATGGTTGATTACGTTACTACAATAACTTTACCTCACAATGTAGAATATCATTCTTGTCTCTGAAGTACAAGTGTCCATCATGCTGCTGCGTTGCTGTTTCTGACATATTGGAAGGAATACAGATCTTATCTGTCAGGATACCACACAATAGCAGATTTGTCCGACTAATTGCTTCACAGTTGGCTGGAACAATTTCCCCACGTTGGGTCCATTCCTTGAATTGATTTGTGCTCCATGCTACGCAGCTACAGCATTGGGTTTTCTGCTGAGACAGTTCTCTTATGGATATAAATCTGCAAAAAAAACAGTAATTTGGTTTTCTTTGAAAAAGTGTGGATGGAGCAAAGGGTATCATTTAAAATCAAGTTTCCACCATTCCCTGTAACTTGGCAACTTGGGAGTTCCTGGTCTTGCCAAGCTATGGAGAGTTCAAACCCGCGCTTGTCAGATATCAAATGACCAACCAGTAACTATCCTTTGGGAAGGGGGTGTACTCCAGAGCACTGCTGATTGCAGACCTGGCCGTTAATGGGAAAACTACTGCTTATGCATTTTCAAAAGCAGCTTTGAAGCAAAATACCAGGTAAGCCTCGAGACTCAAACTCACCATCACCTGTGCTTAAACCGATTGCATTTGCACATTGGCAACAGTGCCAGAAATCACAGTTTGAATAACAACATTCAATATTTCAATTGATTCAAATACCTGTATCTCAAAGGTGGACGAAATCCAGTTTTATCTTGATGGCAACTAGGGTTACTGCTATGGTGACAAATTCTGCGCAGGCATTGAAAGATACAGAGACTCAGCTCTCTACATGTAATATCAGGCACTTCGGATATTGAAAGGAGATTCTCGTCTGTAAATCTATACAGGTTTTGGAGCCACTGAACTTCCTGCAGACCAAAATAAATGTTTATCATGCATCAAGTCACATAAATCCCTTCAGGTGAGATTTGCCACCTCAATATACAAGTGTAAATTACAACTCAAAAAATGTAATCATACACAAACATACAAATGGTCTTTTGGAATTGCACAAAAATATTACAAGGATTTTGGCCTCCTGTTGTTCATGAAGCATGTCCATTGTGTTATTTACCATTTAAAATCATATGTCAGTGTGGCACATCAAAGGGGACAGTCGCATTGAAAGTATTTCATGTCGTTTCTTCATTTCTTTATTATGGTCTAACCAGAATGGATTGTGTTATAGATTAGTAAACCGAACATAGATCCCAAATAGACATTGAAAATCCTAATAGGATTGAAAGATCTGCTAAGAGCTAATAAACTGATGGCACAGGCTAGATGGCCTGAATGGCATGTTTTGTTCCTCTTTTCCTGTATTTCTATCAACAGATGCAGTCAGACCCACTGCCTCAAAACTATAAATCTCACTTTACAAACTGGGAGCAGAAAGAAAATATATTGGGCTCATCACTTCGAGGCCTAGTATATGCTCTAAAGTGGGGTCCTGTAGCTCAGTGGTTAAGAGCACCCATCTTACAAACAAGAGACCTGGGTTTGATTCCACACAGGGTGAAACCTTGGGCAAGTTCCATTACTTCACATGCCTGATCGTAATCCTTCAAGAAAAACTGCTTGTGTGACAATGCTGTGCGCAACTGGCTGCTGCATTTCGCCTTCATAAATAATCAATTCACTGTACAGTATATTCTGTGAAGCGCTTTGAGACGTCTAGAACAGCGGTTCTCAACCAGGGGTATACGTACCCCAGGGGGTACAAAATTACTTCCAGGGAGTACAGGTGGCAGTACATTGATTTATTTAGCTCTCTTATTTAGCGTTTTATAGCCTTCTAAATTATATATTTAATTGTTATTCCCCTGCTTTTGTATGTTGCTAGTTATTTTGTTATGTAAGCTTGGTCATAAAATGCAAGTGGAATGAGGTGGGTGGTGTGTGTGTGCGCGTGTATGGGGGGTACACAATAATGTTGAAAATTAACAAGGAGTAGATTACCGAAAATGGCTGAGAACCACTGGTCTAGAAGACGTGAAAAGCACTATATCAAATGCAAGGATTATTATTAATTTGATCAAAGTGGGATTGTCTGCTGGCCAACAAAAACAAAGTTGGTCTCAGTTCAACCTACGACTTTTTTTTGGGGGGGGAGGGTGGAGACACATCGTTGTACACAATTGGGTGCCGCGTTTCTCCCACAAAATATACAATGTGGACTTCACGGCATATTCTCTGAAGTCCTTCAGCGGGGTGCCCCAATGATTTATTGGAGTGAGTGAGTGAGTGAGAGTGAGCGAGCGAGCGCTACATCGGACGCAAAAGAATTGCGATGAGCCCTGAAAAGGCGGGTGAATTAGGCAGTTGGTTAATGCCAACCTTGTACCAACACACCCCAGAGCAGAACACCTACCTACCCACCCACTCACCCACTTACCTACCTACCTACCTACCTACCTTCCCAACCAACCACCCAACCCACCAAAGTGCCAGGTTTGCCCATAATGGCGCCAGGCGGCTGGTTGGCAAAGTCTGTCACCATGTGACTGAAGCCCCGGCGGACTGCACTCACCGCGCGGTTGAGCTTCTTCCCAAACTCCGCCACAAAGGCCTCCATGCCGCCCGCCGCCACAACTCCTCCCCCCCCCACACTCACTCACTCATACCGACCTTCTGTTACTGGTCGGTGGGGAGGGTGGGGGGGGGGGCGGTGAGGAACCAACCGACAGTCGGTCTGGGGGGGGGTCACGGTGCCCGTGAGGGTAAGGGGGGGAGGGGGAGGATGGGGTTCAAGTGAAACCCAGGAGAGGTGTGGGGTGGACGTGGAGACGGACCGGCTGAGGCTGAAGTTGTTCTGGGCGGAAAGCCGTGACGTGAGGTGGCTGATCACGGGAGGGAGGGAGGGAGGGACCGAAACCGGGCGGCGAGGACGGTGATGGTGGCGGCGGCGTGACGACGACAACGACAACAGCGGGGGTGATGATGGTGATGGCGACGATGATGATGACCGGCTTCACATTTGGCGCTCGAGCGCCTCGGAGGGGGGGGGAGGCGAGTGACGGTTATTGAGCATGCGCAGGAGGGAGGGAGAGCGCGCGAGTGAGAGAGAGTGAAAGAAGGAGAGAGAGAGATCGATCGTGCGCGCGCGCTCTGTCATCCCAGCCTCGCTCTGGCCCGGTCCAGAAGTTTCCGTCGCAGTCAGTCATCAGTCCGTCAGTCGGTGGGTGAGCGAGAGAGAGAGAGGGCGAAGCGGACGCACGCACACACACACACACATATACACGGACACGCACACACACACACATAGCCGTGCGGAGGGAGGAGATGTTGTGCTGGTGTTGTGTGCTCCTGGCGGCGCTGCTCCAGCCGGTGCTGCCGATCATTGAGTCCAAGGTGTCGCATCACGGCAACAGCACCGCGTCGCCCGCCGCCGCCGCCGCCGCCGCCAACGGCACGGCCTCCAGCCCCAGCCAGGACTCCATCAACTCACTGCTCGGCGACCTGTCCGCCCTCAAAGGCATCGTGGCCACGGTGTGCGGCGCAGCCTTCCTCCTCATCCTCTGCCTGCTGGTCAGAGTCGTCAGGTAAAAGAGAAGCACTAAAACCATTTATGTTTAAATGAGTATTATTGATCAACACACCGCGTGGCATCATAACGATATAATCACTGTGTAACAGCAATTGTAATAATTGTCGTGGTAACCTTACAATAAAATACGGTAATAATAATAATAATCCTTGCGTTGGACACTCGCGCCTTATCGCGTCTTCCAGACAGCGTCTCAAAGCGCTTCACAGAATACGCCGCCAAGTGAATCGACTGCATATTTTGTGGGCGAAACGCGGCAGCCGATTGCGCACAGCAGCATCGTCATCGTCGTCGTTCCCCTCCCTCCCTCCCTCCCCCACAAACAGTCGTGGATTGAAATGACCGATTTATTATTGTTTTTTTTGAGGGATTATTATTAGGTGTGTGGTTTCGCCCTGCCTGGAATTGAACCCAGGTCTCCTGACTTGTATTAAAGCGAGTGCTCTAACCGCTGAGCGTCAGATTGGCTGCTCAGGGCTGGCTGGCAATGGCATTGCATCCTGATCAGAAGATTGTGGAACTTATGTTGGTCCTGGACTTGAGCTGACTGCCTGACAGTCACTTCTGCAGTGAATGACATCGAGGATGAGATTGTTCAATTGATGTCCTATCTGTTTCTTCAAGTGATTGTGACATTGACAGCAAAACGAAAATAGTTTTGGTTTCCATGCTGAGAGTATCCCAGATAAATCAATCATTTACTTTGTGGCTGTTTGTGGGACAATGTACAGTATTCACATTGGCTATCCTGTTTGTTGTTGCCAAAACACTCAAAACCCTTGACAGAAAATTCTGTGCATTAATTTTAGTCTATTCTTCCAGCACTATTTAAGCCACGGGAGTGAATTCAGCAATAAATAATAATTATTATCTTTGCATTTGATATACTGTAGTCCCTTATCAAATTGAAAAGTCTTAAAGTGCTTCACAGTAATGACTATTAAAGTGTAGGTAGTCCCAGGGGCCAATTTGCACACAGCATTGAATTGACTGTATATTTGTGCGTGAAACAATTGAATAACCAAATTTATTGGAGGATTGTTGGCCATTGGAGAAACTCCCTTCTCATTGCAAATAAAGTCATGAGTTCATTAACATCCACTTCGATTTAACATTGAAGCATGGCATCTCCAACAAAGTAGCACTTTCAGTGATTGGCAGGGACTTTCCAATTTAACACATCTTTAATAGTTGCTGTTGCTTTATGCACTACCTTGCAATTAAACAGATGTTGTTCACTTCAGATCTGGAAGAAAACTTCGGAAAACGCGGAAGTATGATATTATTACAACTCCGGCAGAGAAAGTGGAAATGGCTCCATTAAATGAAGATATTGATGATGATGAAGATGCAACAGTGTTTGATGTAAAATATAGCAGGTATGGTATTCTCACAGAATGCAAGTTTGAAAAGAAGGCATTAGTAGGCCCCTTCTTTAACTGCATTGTGGGACACAATATATATTTGTGTGTGACTGAAGTGCTTCTGATGTAGATGTAATCCCAATTTTTAATTTAGCAGTGTGTCTGTTTGTTAGAATCTTTATTGCTTTGCAGTAATATTATGTAGGACTTAAAAATCAGCAATTAATTTAGGCTATTGCAATAACTCTGGGATCATTTCATAAAACCCAGAGTTACCGAGCCATGTATAAGTGTAAAATCCCAATCTTGATTCCTTGTTTTTGCTGAGTTTGATCATCTAAAACAGGAGAATGGTAAATGTATTATGACTGGTACTGCAGTTCCCTGGAGTTAAAGAGATAAAAAAAATTCCAGAGTTCCTGATCCTGATTATTCTGTTGGAGAATTGTGCACTGCTAAACTCAGACCTCACAATAAATTGGACTAACGCTATAGTTGACCTATCACAAAACCTTTTCAAGTGGAAGAGTTCTGTAACACCCTGGCCTTTCAGTAATTATAATAATCCTTAATAATAATAATCCTTGCATTTGATTTTGCACTTTTCATGTCTTTTAGACATCTCAAAATGCTTCACCGAATGTACTGTAAAGTGAATTGACTATATATGTGATCAAAACGTGGCAGCCAATTGCACACGGCAGTGTCCCGTAAACAGTCGTGGGATTGCACTGACCAATTTTTTTTGAGTGTTTATTATGAGGCGTGTGAAGTAAGAAAACTTACCCAAGCTTTCGCCCTGCCTGGAATCGAACTCAGGTCTCTCGCTTTTAAGGCGAGTGCTCTAACCACTGAGTTACCGGACACCATTTATACACGTCTCATTCAAAGGATGACATCTACAACAATGCAGCCCCAACAACGCATTGGAGTGTCATCTTAGACGATATGAGTTCAAAGTTCCACTGGGGGATTTGAATCCACAACTTTCTGATTTAAAGGCTTCACTACTACCAACCAAGTCAGACTGACACACAAACTGTATTGTGGATTAAACCACTATATCATTCTGAGGTGCATTCCAGATCAACAGAACAACTGCACATGTATACATATATGTATCTACATTTGGATTGTTTGAAAGTCACTTTGTGGCTTATGTTTCAGCCATAAAATTTCCATATGTGAGGTTTCTGTGAAGCAAACTAGTCAAACTTGCATGTCTGGCTTATGTGGGCAGTTTTGGGACGTCCTCCTGACGTGAAAGGCGCTATACAAGTGTAATTTTGTTGTTGAGTTGGTTAGGAATCAGCGGATCAATCGACGACAGCACTGTAACATTGTGCACCACAAGCTGCCTGAATCACGAGTAAAGTTAAATAAAATATTGAAGAATACATACCAGATTTGAATGCAGCTTATTTTTCAAAGTAATGAATTATATGATGCTTTAAATCTTTGAACCTATAGTACTGCATTTGTAATAAGTCTGTTAGAGTGAAATATGTTATATTCTTCAGGTAATTTTTGTGCTTGTGAAGTAAAGTGCATTAAATTCTGCTCTTTCTGCCCTTGTGAGTTTAAAAAGCATTTTATTGCTGTTTGTGCCTAGGGCATTCAGCACAAAGGCAGAATCACAAGGCTGATTTGCTGTGAATTCGCACAGAAATGGCATTGAGAGAAAGTCACCTCGCCAAAAGTATTGGGCATTTTTCTGCATTTTCTGTTTGATTCATAGAGCTCAAAAAAACCTCAATTTTTAGTTCTATTTCAAGCCTTTCGTATCTCCACAAATTGCTGGAATCTTTTTAGAGCTTTCTGTGCGCAGTACACCAAAGAGGTGGTTGGTTATACCCTTATTCTCTGGTTTGGTAGATCTTCTGGAAGAACATTGGATTCTAAAGGCATAGTTTGAAACTGTGATAATCATAGTTTGAGTTTCTGACTCAAAGAAAATTAATTTGAATATCATCCTTGGATGAGTTTTTAAGTGTTTAAGCAAACTGGTAGGTGGAATACCTAAGGTAGTGAGTCTCTTTATATTAAAAGTAATTGACTGGACCAAATCCTTCAGTGTATTTTGGTAAAACAGGAAAAATTGCTTCCACTCCATTTCCTCCCCAAGCCTTGCATCATTTGGTTCATCTGAGTAAGGAGGTTAGAATTGCTAGGAGGATCATGGGGAAACTGGCTAACCCACTATTAGACATGCATGCTTGAATGAGGTGATGCTTCCATTATTTTTTAAAAAATACAAATTGACTGAATTATCACTAGCAAATGTAATTATAACCATTGAAACAGATAAACCATCCAAACTAAATTTCCACCTGTCAAATCTATATCTAGTATGCATTAAAACTTAACTTTTCCATTACTTTCACATGCATTCAAGTAAGAAATATTTAATTCATCGTTTTTGTGTAAACTCTGATCCCATGCAACATTATCTGTTTGTGTGCTGCTTTTTAATTTATAATTTAAAAAAATACTTTAAGACTTAGTTTATCCATTAGAAACCAACAGAAACATTTCAGTACTGAGGGAATTAATGAGATACAAATTACAACCTAATGAGGTAAATTTGAAGCATGCTAAATACAGTAAAAGCCTGTTTATCTGGCACCCTCAGGACCTGGCCAGTAACAGTTAAAGTGCCTGCCGAATATTCGGCACAAAACGCAAAAACATTGTTCAATATTTTTTAATTATTTTAAAAATATAGTTATACTAATAATAGACTAAATAATCATTTATATTATAACATAATATATAAATAATAATAATCCTTTTACACACAGCGATCAGGCAGTTCAAAGAGATCTTTAAACCAATGCGAAAGTTACACGTGTGAATGACACTGTTCTCATTAGGAGCAAAAGAGAGGAAACCTTATGTTATTGAGAAAGCAGTTCAGTTAACTTTCTTTCCAAAAAGCCTTGCGATGCCTGTGTATGTGTGTGTGTGCGCGCGCTAACTTGAAACACTGCACTCGGTAAAATGATCAGATCGGGCATTGCAGAGATGAGTCATTTTTATTAAAATAAACGCTAATGCATTGATCTGCAAGCTTTGCTCAGGATGGGCGTGCGTTTTGTTGCTTTGTGGCTACTCTAATTTTCCATCTAAATTAATCAGCTCATTGTCTCTCTCCCTCTCCGCTGCTGTGTATCAGCAGCATTCTGAGATAGTGCCACCTTCAGGCACCTAGTAGCAGCATTCCAAAATACTGACACAAAGGGATACCGGATAAATTCTGGTTATTCGACTGGGGACCTTTTTTTTGCTGTGCCAGTTATACGGAAGTTATGGTTGATCGGGTCACGGATAAATGGGCTTTTACTGTAAAATTATTCAGCTGATATATTGCCTTAGTAAATTGCTTTCTGAAAGTAGTTAAAATTTGATGACAAAACAGTAGCTTATAGTGTAATAGGACACCATTTATAGTTGTATATAATGGAGCATTTGCTTGCTGAATTATGCTGGGAAAATGTAGCTTTTAATTAAATTTACATATTGAATCAGAACTGAAAACATACCAAGTCCAATTTGTGGAAACTGCCCATTCTGTGGTCGGTCACAGTTCAAAATCCAGCTGTTAACTTACTGAATGGAAACATGTTTTTGCTATATTTTACTCCCTCGTGATATTTTTGTAAATCAACACACAAAAAAAATCTAAATCTCTCTTTGTTCTAGTTGTGAATGAAACCGTTTTTACTTTCGGTGGTTTCCTGAACCAGAGACTTAGGGGTTATGATAAGTCAGTAACAAATGTGTTTGTGTAATATGTGCACAGTATGAAGTAGAAGCAAGTAATGTACACACAGAACTTGCTATTCCCATATAACAATCTGGGATAATGTTTGGGGATGTGTGACAAATCAGTAATGTTCAGATGTTACCATGGATCAGACAATAATACTGTACTTACAATCTCGGTAAGAGTATTGTGAATTCAAGCCCCACATTGGAACTTGAGCGGATTGTCTAGGCTGACATTTTAGTGCGTTTCTGGGGGAACTCTGCATTGTTGGCAGTGCACAAATGGTGCAATGACAAACACTTCCATCTTGAGTCTGATGTGATTTGACATTTGTTTCAAGAACAATTTGTTCATTGTATTAAATTGGAAACTTTTTATTAAATTACTATTAGAGTAGAAAATATAAGTAAACATGTGGACATAGAAATGTCCCCTTTCTTTGTTGTAACCATATAACTTGGTTTCTTCAAGGTAGTAGTTAAAGGCTATGTCACAATATAATAGCACTGTCATCCATTGTCTGGCAGCAAACACAGCAAAATCCTGTGGAATAATTAGTGACTAACAGCTGCATAGGTTTAACTTTACCAATCTAGACTGAGGGGGGAACAAATTTGGACTATAATTTATAAGTTGTCTTCACTTTTTGAATGTGTAGGACTTATCAGAAAATAAGCTTAATTAAGGCAGCTTAATTATTCAAAATCAGCTTAATTAGCCTCAAAATCGGTAAAAGTGCTTTACTATCAAGCATTTCCCATATTTATTATGCCAACTGTGATCAGGACTGAGGTGTCATGAATCAGTGTGATATACCTGCGGTTCTCTGTAAGAGTTGCACCATGCCAAGGCATTATTTTCCGGGTGAGCAGTTTTTTCAATCCCATTTGCTACAAGCTCATCTTGTAAACCCAAACGATTGGCTTTGAACCTAGTTTAGAGGAACTTTAGACCTGTGTTACTCACAGTGAACCAAATAAATGGATTCCTATTTATAATGAATTCTCATGAGAGAGAACATGTTGTCAGTGGCATTTATATAATAACACTTGTGTTAAATTCTATCAAACAGCCAGTTATGAAGTTAACGCATTCAGAAACCGACAAAGTTCACATGGCTATGTTCCGTCTAAAAAGAGTCTGGTTTCCTGCTTTAAGAATTGGATGTAGAGAAATGAACTACCATGACTTTCAGTGGCTAGAGTTTTGTATTGTCAAACTGTGCTTGAATTTAAAAGAAATGAGAAATATTACAATTCAGTAAATAAAACATTAGTGCACTCCTCTCTTGTGTGTGCAAAGTGTAAATAAAAACTCCAGTGAGCAAAACACCAGCCCAACAACAATCCTCATCTGATTTTACTGAATTTGGGAATCAATTTTGTCAACCAGAAGTTGTGATGAATCCAATGAATCAGCATGACTCCTAATTAGAATACAGTATACACACAGATCTACAGGATTGCTATGAACATTGTAGATTTTGAAAGGAAGAATGTTTCAGTAACTAGAGGTATCAGAATCAGGTTGCAAGTGGCTAATTTATTTCTGTTTTTCACCTTTAGGTGAAGATGTTTTTCAAATGACTCTTTGTTATACGGATGGCCCATCACACTGTGCCAACCAGCTGGCTACTTTACCTTCTGGACAAAACTGGTTTGACGTCTCGGCTCTACATTAGTAATCTCTTCAGTTTCTTACATAGAATAAGCACACAAAATGGAAAGCAAGATTTAGTGATCTTTTGTAGTATTACAAGAGTTTTTCCTGTGGATTTTTGTATAAAACTTATGTTTAGCATCGGAAGCTTTACCATACAGTGTGAATTTGACATAAATATGATTTATTTTAGACACTACTTTTAGGGGTTTACAGTAGCATATCTGCACTGCGAGGTTAAAGTTTGAAAATTGAAACCTGAATGGAAAACACTACATAGGAGGTAGTTGGATTGTGTCAACTAATGTGAAGTCATTTTGTTTTTAAACAAAAACCTCTGTTATTATTTGATGCCAATAATATACATATGGTCTACTTTTAAAATGACCATTTCAATAGTTTACGTACCAGTACAGACATATAATTGTAACAAATGTTCAAATTTCTTTCATACCCTAACATAGTATGGAACCATGAATTGATTGCATGTCATTTACAGTTTTAGCATAAATACATAATGAGCAACACAAGAGAACAGTTAACTATGCTAAATTAATATATGGACTTCTTCCAATGTAAAAATTAGTTGAGTTTGTTGGAACATTGAAAGCTCTTCATTGAGCTATGAATTTCCAATTTGGAAACTGCAGTAAGTACTTAGAGCTCAGCACTTAGAACAGTGCCAAATGCATCAGAATCATTGACACTCCCCATCAAAAGTTGGCCGAGGAGAGCCCGTTTTGAAACAAAACACTGAGACAATCATGAGAGGTTTGATGAAGAATGCCATTTGTACCATTTGATTTCCTTCAGCCTGTCAACACTATCATTTAGAATTAGGAACCATCTGTAACATTTTTGGCCTTTTTAGACTTCCTCAGGAAATAAAAGTAAGAAAATATTTCAGAAAATGAATACCAGGAATAAATCTTTGTCTTGAAAGGAGAGATTTCTAAGTAAACTATCAAATTTCCTTTTCGGCTGCTTCATATATGAAATGCGATATATACATTGATTAGAGTACAGTACTGCCAAATTAACACTACAGGAATTCATTATGCAGGTTACATCAGCTTGCACTGGAATTCACTCCTACATTGACTTTCAATTTCATTAAGGAGGCCAAGTTTTTTTATTAATACTACTGCATGAGGAAGTATTTAGTCTCACATCTACAGTGCCAAAAACAGGCAAGGAAGAAGCAACTTTTTATTGTACTCAACAAATGTAGTTAAGATTAGTTTTTACTCAATAAAATGATCAGAATTGATGTGTATAAAACCCAATGTTCTAATGAAAATGACCATAAAATGTTTCACACAACAAAATGAGAAATTGGTTGAATATAATGGTTGAATATATTTTAATTTCCATTTCAAATGCACAATGTTACAGTAGAATTATTAGAGGTTCAGAAGGGAGTGGCCGTGGCTGTATATTTTAGATGTTGTATTTGGCTGCTTGTGAAAATTGTGTATCTACTGTACCTGTTTACAATGCCCTTGTGAAAATGTATTATGGTAAAGGGTTCAGCACTTCAGTTAATGTAAGGAAAATGGTGGTTTATTAGGGTATCGCATAGGGATCAAGCTGCTGCTTCAGAAAAATTGCTGTATAATCATTATCCTTTCTTCCCACCCCATTATGAACAAAAATTATAAATGGTCGTGTGCATTCAACTTTTTCTGTTTGAAAATCAAATTGACCCTTAAAATGTTGGATTATTCCTGTTGTTAAGTTTTAATCCAATTCCTATCTGATAGTGTGATATATTTTATTAGCTTTTGTCTTCTATGGGGATGGGGAGGGGGGGAGAAAATTGAGTGATAAATCAAAGAGCTTAACCAAAATACAATGTTTTCCATTTAAAAGGCATGTTCTGCCCCCGATTTCTCACCCTTTAAAAAGGTTTCATTTTTAACCGATGAAAGCTGACTGAACGTGCTAACTGATCCCAGCACTACCTAGAATGACTCTTGTTTAATGAAGGATTACCTGATCCTAATTCTTGTGGCACGATATACTTGGGACGAAAATATAATATCAGCTTGACCCCAGCACTATGGCCAATTGCCTTTAGATAGTTTAACCTATAAAAGCCAATTGCCTTTAGATAGTTTAATGGCTAACCTGCAGAAAATTAGCCAAGTACTCGATAGCTGGACCGCAATGTAGATAGATAAGTGGTGCAATGACTTAGTTTGAAGAGGCAATTATAGATTATATCCCCATAATATTTAATAGAAAAGGGATTCACTGACATAACTGGATGGCATAGTTGCTAGACGAGCCAAAGGAATATCTAAACTTTTGTTTTATTAGGAGCTGTTTTAAAATTAATGTATATTTGTGAGATATTGTGAAGTATTGCAGTGATGATTGAAAGATATTCTGCAAAAGAAAAACTGTAAAAGCTGTTTGTCAACTGGTTTAAGTGGCTTCTGACCCTTGTCTTCAAAAAATAGACCCATGGTCATGTGTCAGACACTCGGCTGACCAAACAAAAATGGGGAACGGTCCCTAGTATAAGGTTTGGTGTGTTGTGGGGCATGGATGGAGATCTAAGTTAAGCAGAAAGTGAAGCTCATAGTGGTGTGGGGAATGACGGGTGCGTGGGGAGCATAACACGGTCTAGCAGAAATTTATAGCTACATGATTTAAATAATAAAATGGTCACTCGATACATGACTGGGAAATTGCTGTGCTCAATTGGCTGCCGCGTTTCATCCATAAAAGATAGTTAATCCTTTGTAGTATGTTCTGTGAAGCACTTTGAGACCTCTCAAAATCATGATAAGGCACTACTGTATATCACATCCAAGGATTATTATATAATTTTTAATTGCCCATTACTGTATTCTGTAAATCAGCCCTTTGAAACAAATGTTAGTGTCAAAAGCAAATGTCTATGAACAACAGGAAAAGGTTGAGCTCACAGCCATGAGTTGGACCAATCAGAGAGGAATTGCCCTATAATTGTTTCAGCCAATAAAAGTGTGACAAGTAAATCTGCCCCACGGGTAGGGCCTGGAAATGCCTCAGGTACAGTGAGTAACATGCGTTGAAACAGGAGCTGAAAGTCCTCTGACCTAATCACAAAGCCAACAGAATAATTGCCCTCCAAATTCCTTTGTATTCACAATTCACTTCCTTAATGTAGTATTGAAATTGGATGTGTTAAACTATTAACTACAGAGTACCTGTTGTACCTTCAGGCAGATTATTAGATAGAGCAGTAAGTGCTTGGAACTCTTGTGATCCAACTACAATAATACTAATTCTTACTTTGATATACAGGAAGTGCTTTTCACATCTTTTAGACAACTCAAAGCACTTCACAGAATATACTGTACAGTGAATTAACTATTTGTCGTGAAACGAGGCAGCCAATTGAGCACAGCAGTTATCCATTAACAGTCATGAAATGACCATTTTTGGGGGGGAGGGATTATTTTCAGGCGTGTGGAGTATGGCACAAGGTTTCACCCTGCCTGGAATCAAACCAAGGTCTTTCACTTTGTAAGGCGAATGCTCTAACCACTGAGCTACAGGACTCCATAATCTCACCTAACTATATGTTAGTCAATAATAAATTTGGTGTTCACCACATCATTGCTCAAACAAGCTCTCCTACACATACTCTATTGTTTAGAAAGGGATTGCCATCATAGAGGTATGACACTTATTGTCAAGAGATATCTTTTAATCATTGATGAGTTCAAGCAATGAGGTGTTCGCTTCCCTACCAGCTGGTCACAGTTTCTTTCAATTACATCCTAACAACACATTTTAAATTCATAGGATGAAAGGAAAAATTTCTGTAGCATCTACATGTTTCACAGTAATTATTCAAATGTATGTAACCTTTTGTTTTCTTAGACACGGCCATAACAACTCACCAGTATAACACCCGAACCAAAAGCAGTTGGGCGTGTACTGCAAGAGTTGTGGCTGAGTTAGTCTTTTACACTGATGAAGAGTGGGTGTAACAGCCTAACAATTACATAAAACTGAAGGTGCAGTTTCACTGAGTCAGAGATATTCAGGAACAGGGGTGAAAAAAAATGCCTGTCACCTGCCCCCACCGTATTCTTCCTCCATACACTAAAGAAAGTAAATTGCTGTTAATTTTTAATATTGTAAAAAAAAACTGGTTATCCATTAAACAAAACACTTAGTTGTTGGAAATTGAAACAAAGACAGAAGTTGCTGGGACTACTCAACAGGTCAAGCAGCATCTATGGACTCAAAACGTTGGCTCACTTTCCTTTCTCCATAGATGCTGCCTGTGCCTGCTGAGTACTCAGCGACTTCTGTCTTTGCTTGAAGTTATTCATTGTTGTTCAGAATGGAACTTAATTGGTTGAAATGCTTAAAACATTTAGTTATTCCAGGAATGTGAGCAATAATTTCAGTTAACAGTTGGAGTCACAGGTGTAAAAAATAAATCTGGAATAAAGGGGCATTTTGGGGTAAAACAGAAATACGAGGTTTGAGTAAGTCTGTCCAGTCATCTGTAACCTCTATCGGTGGGAATTCAAAGAAGTGTATGGACTGTAGGTGGCTAAATGTCAAAGATTAATTGACAAGAGACTGTAGTTCATCTAAACACCATCATTGCATCCTCTTCCTCTCACAGGGAAGTGTAATAGACCAGGCATTTATCTGCTATATTTAATAATAATCCTTGCATTTAATATAGCGCTTTTCACGTCTTCTAGACAAACATCTCAAAGAGCTTCACAGAATATTCTGTAAAGTAAATTGACTGTATATTTGTGTGCAAAATGCGGCAGCCAGTTGTGCACAGCAGTGTCCCACAAACAGTCGTAGATAGAATTGACCAATCTACTATTTTTTTTTGAGGGATTATTATTAGGCATGTGGAAAATATAAATTCCATAATTTCTTATGCCCGGAATCGAACCCAGGTCTCTTGCTTTTAAGGCAAGTGTCCTAACTACTGAGCTACAGGACTCCACTGCGCCCACTGTTTGACCAAGATTAGGAAATGGATGTGATCGGCCCTGTAACCTCAGGATAGTGACAAGTTTACTACTTTTGTTCACCCCAACCATTATTGTGCAGCACTGTTCGCTTAAAAGAAACATTTTGAGGTGCATTACAAAATGAATTTAATTTGAAATAAATTGTTATTGGAAGGAAGTGGGGCAGTTAATTTGTACAATCAAATTATTGTTCAGCCAAATAAAGGAATTTATTTAATTGAGTGCACCTCTAGATCAAAATCCTACCATCATACAAACCTGAAGTGACACATCACAAAAAGCAGTTCCCTTTAAGTGCCGTCCTATACTGTTTATTGACAATCAGCATCACTGTGTGTATTGATATTTTATTCAAAAGGTATTTTGTATCTAAAATATACCACTTTTTATGAAAAGAAATAAACAGGATTTATATGTACAGTATTTGGAAAAACAATCAAATCTGAAACTAGCAAATAAAGGTTGAATGTTATTGATTTGACAAGTTATTTTATTTCCTAAATAGAAAAACACTGGATTTAAGTTTACATTTTCTCTCTTTGATTACTGTAGCCAGAAATGTTTTAAAGGTTTGATTTTAAGCAGAGCGCTTTGTTTTTGAGACTTGTGATGTTTTGTACAATGTGATAGACCAGCAAATTGGAGCTATTCTGAGAGGAATGCATGTTCCTTTTGTCGTCATTGAGTTTAATGTGCCCAGAGCCAACGTCAAATGATGCTGTCAGCTGACAACTTCAAGGTTTCCTCTTGGACCATCATGTTGCACAAGAGATCCATTGAAAGGCATCATTTCTGTTTAAACCTCTTGTTACAATAATAATCCTTGCATTTGATACAGCGCTTTTCACATCTTCTAGACTGTGTCTCAAAGTGCTTCATAGAATATACTGTAGAGTGAATTGACTGTGTATATTTGTGGGCGAAACACGGCAGCCAATTGCGCACAGCAGCGTCCCACAAACAGTCGTGGATTGAATTGACCAATTTTTTTTGGAGTGATTATTATTAGGTGTGCATTATTAAAACAGCACAGTAATAGCTTGCGCAAGTATTTTTCCACAACCGTTTGTAAGGCAAACGATCTAGAGGTCTGTATGTTCTGGGCCTTCCAAGTTGTTCACAGATTGCCACCAGGGGGCAATGTGCATTAGGGGTAATATGGATTTGCCATTTGTTTGCTGATGTGCATTCACTTCACTCAATAATTCATTCCACTGTGATGTATGTTTTATGTTTAGAAATAACAGTAGCTTTTAGGT
This sequence comes from Hydrolagus colliei, assembly GCA_035084275.1. Taxonomy (NCBI): domain Eukaryota; kingdom Metazoa; phylum Chordata; class Chondrichthyes; order Chimaeriformes; family Chimaeridae; genus Hydrolagus; species Hydrolagus colliei. The sequence continues at coordinate 16,877,848 of CM068755.1, read as the reverse complement.
AAGTAATCGTTATGAAGACCAAGGAGCTGAGTAAACAGAATTTAAGCCTACGTTAGATTTGAGACCAAAATACAAAATTCAGTAACTAATGTAAGTGCCATTGGTTAAAATCAATGCTGGTAAAATCACCAATTGAGAATCGATTTTTTGTTCGTTTTAATCACATCACTTATTCTTCCTTTGAATCATATGGTGTTAATACTTTGAGTAATTCAGTACATTTGACTGTCACTTTGTACAGCTGGTACTTGAATTAATCCAGGTAACACCGTAGCATAAAACTAGTTTCTTCTAAACTACAGCTTGCTTTGCTAACCAACTGGACAAACTAAGAACTCAATCAATTGAGACATTGATCATTGGGAATATTTTGAATTATAAACGGGTTTGGTAAGGTTAACATTAAAAAAAAGCTGTTTTTACTGGTTGGGGAGTCTAACAAGGAGACACAAATATAAGATAGCAAATAGGGGATCTTAAAGGGAATTTAGGACAAACTGCTTCATGCAGAGGGTTGTGAGACTGTGGAACTCGCTGCCTGAAGTTGTGGTGGATCAAATGATACATTAGGGAGAGGGGAATCGGGTATGGAGGCAAGTAAGGAATGTGTGAAGCTTGTGTAGTAAAATATTGATATGGGCTGAGTGGCCTGTTTCCGTGCTGCACACTCTTTGTAATCTCTCACCATAGTAGTTGGTCCAAAAATTACAATATTAAAAATTTCCAGTTTCTTAGCAAATTACTTTCAGAAATTTAGTGTTATCTGCTCATTACCCAAAAGGTTTAATTCCAAACCCATTATTTGTTGTTTTTTTGTGTCCATGTAAAAATGAGAAGAAAGGATATATTTGCTCTAAATAAAGAATAGATTGTGTCTTTCATTCCTGGTTTTAAACATCAAAGAAATCATGGCTCGCTCACCAGTTACTGACAGTATAGTAGCATCTGAAAATGACATGACCTTTTCAAGCTCTCATTGCCATAAGTGAGTTTTGCTGATCGTTTATTACATTGAGAGAACACCTGATATTGGGTTTTGTAGCTGTTTTATATTTTATTTTACACTTAAATGGAGAGTATTTTGCATTGGATTGCATGTGGAGGTATGGGGCCTAATCTGCAGGGCTTTGTAACTTGATTACTTAATAAGAAATCAGAGTTATACATTGGGAATTCTGCCACAGGCTGCCAGGAATCTGGAGTCCTGCGAGTTAAATCCCACCATCTGTTTAATTATCATATTCCATTGAAATATCACATAGCATCACCGGCATACTAGTGTGAACCATACTTTATAAGCTAGTTCTCAATTCAAATGTAAAATTGTCATTTTAATTTAAAGTTGCTCAATGTTGAGAATAACCAAAATGCCATCTACAATGTGGAATATATCTGTAACTCAGATTCTTTTGTTGGTAATATCACTTGTGTGATACCATTGAATCATGTTAAGTGTCATTTATTTAACACAAAAAAACAGACTTGACTGGACCAAATGGCATGTTTGTGTGTTGTAACATTCTGTGGTGTCTTCTATGAGATTTGTCAAGAGATTTCTGTGTGAAATGTCAGGCAATGTTATTAAATTACCTATACACCCACATGATAATATTTTTGTCACTTTTATGACACAATCAGCAAAGTTCAGGGATTGTAAATACAAACAGCACATACAGCTCCACTTCAAGTTGTGTTACACTGTAATAGTCTCTTGTTAGTGTAAACGTTTCACATTATTTTTAAAACTGGATCTTCGCCTTGTGTTTGTGATTTCCTTGTTCTGTAGCTACATGTTTTGGATAGATTCGAAAAGAAAAAGTGTATTTTAAAAAGATTACAAACGAAACTGGAAAACTGTATTGCCCTTAATTGCTTTCTGTTGTAATTATTCCATTGTATTTACCAATAAATCATTTCTATCTTTACTTCTGCTCACAAAGTCTTGCATTATTTTCACTAGATTTCACCAGTTTGTTTAAGTCTATTGATGACAGGAAATTTACATTAATGGATGCTTTTATAATTCCCCAAATAGATATTATATTGCAGCAGAGTTTACATAAAACCTGGGATATTCAGAGCATAACTTTCTAGTCCCTTCCCTCTCCTATTGAAATATTTAGCTTCCTCTTAAATGTATCTCACAATACCTGCTTCACCAAAGTGATCAGTTTGTGTTCCAATAGGCAGCAATTTCCGTAGGTAGGTAGGTAGGTAGGTAGGTGGGAAAGTAAGTAGGTAGGAAAGTAAGTAGGTAGGTGAGATACATGAAGCTCTCTATTTGGCTTGGATTCTCTTACGCACAGTTGGGAGAGACCAGCATCACCACTAGCCATCATCATTACAAGAGGAGGGTGTGAGCCAGGTGCTGGTAGCAGTCTTGTGTTATTCTTGGCATGTTTGCCATCACTCTCCTTGTTTCTCTTGTTTCCAACAGTTTTGTTTGTCAGTGTATTCAGCAGTTCTTCAATACCTCCGGGAGGCATCGCTCACATGCTTGTTTAAAGTTTACATCCCTCACACGCTCACCCTCTCCCCCAATTCAACCCTAGATTCCCTTCTCAAATAACATTGTCTCAACCATCCCCAATAGCTCAGTGGTGCTCAATCCAGTGTCCTCGGGAACCCTTGCTGTCTCTTTATAATTATCCCGATCATTTCCACCATCACTGGCGCCGTTCACTGTATATAAAAAGACTTGCAGAACACTGACTGATCCCACACTTAAAGCAACTACCATCACATTTCAAATATCAACCATTTCGACATCTAAATCTTTAGTTCCAGCCGGAATTTACACTTAACGAGCTCAGAGAGCAGGTCAGGAAGGTTTTGCTGCAGGAATCTACCCCTGGAGAACCCCCAAAGGTACTTAAGTTGAAATGGAGAATGAGCTGAGGCCAGGATTCAGTGCTGTTCCCAGTGAAGCTAGGCTCTGTCTGAGCCCCTGACGCAAGGCCCCAGAGGCAGCGTGGAGGAGGAGAGTGACCAGGCTGACCGTGGTTGAAGCAATGAAGCTATCATCAGCCTTGTTAGCTGAAGAGTCAGGGGTAGGGAGGGGGTGGGAAGGGGTCAGGCTGGATCAGCTGTGGGACTCATTGCCACAAGTGACTAATTGATGTTGGACCCAATAGAATCATTCCAAAAGAATGAATGAGCACCTGAGCTGAGCACAAAAACATTAAGGAGAATGCACAGAGTTGGAAACTGGATGAAGTTTTTTTAAAAAAAAACAGGCAGAAAAAGTGAATGTTTCCATCTACCTAAAGTCACCTTGCCCTCGCCTCCCCAACAATAACTCAAAGCCCACTCTGCTAACACTGGGTTACACCTGGGCTGCTGGGTGTGAATCACTGCAGAGGGTCAGAGCCACCGTGTAAATGATTGCTTCAGCAATCAGATCATTGTTCACTTGTATTGTGTATCTGTACTCTTGTGACTGTGTATCATTGGATGACTGCATATCATGTAGGGGAAAGGTGGCTGTCAACGTGTACCTCATAATCCTTGTGTTCGATATAGCGCCTTATCATCATCAACAACAACAACAACAACAAAGTTACATTGATAGAAGTGCCTTTCACGACCTCGAGACGTCTTAAAAAGCATTTCAGAATGGATTGGAAAGCGGATTGACTGTATCTTGTGGGCAAAACCCGGCAGCCTATTGCCCACAGTATGAAAGTTGTTAAAAGCACTGAAAGTGGTGGCACGAATGGGTTCCTGTGGCTTGAGAACAGGCCAGCAATGTAAGCGTGTCAGATTGACTCTCATTTCCTCCCAACAATACAATAAGGGTCTTACCCTTGCAGAGAAGTTACCCGTTGACCATTAGACTAGCGACCGGTCTTGACTTTGTGAAGTGGTTCAGATACAGTCCATCTTGTTGCGTGCCCAGTGAGGGTGTTGGTTGTACTCGGGCAGCGACTGGGAATAAAAGGAATGTGGTGCGGTACAGACTGAGGTCTGTTAGACACTGAACAAACACTGCGTCATTCTTCTTTTTACTCGGCACGTTAAAGTCATCTTCACTCAGGAACCATTACTGCACCATCTTTCCTTCTATTTTCTCTCAACCTAGTCCTGTACCAATCAGGCCCTGAATTTTCCTCCGCGCCAGGTAACTACCCACCAGACATAACCACAAGCTGCTTGTATTTTTTTAAAAAAAAGTACAGTACTGTACAGGCATTTTATAGCACCTTTTGTAACATCAGAAGGTCTCAAAGCTTCTAGTCGTTACTATTGGTCATTTCAATCTCCGACTGTTTGTGGGGGACAGTGCTGTGCACAATTGGCTGCTGCGTTTCACCCACAAGTATATATACACAGTCAATTCACTTTTTACAGTGTATCCCGTGAAGCGCTTTGAGACGTCGAGAAGACGTGAAAACCTGCTATATCAAATGCAAGGATTTTTTTTTTAAAAGAGGGCAGTTTGCACACAACACAGTCCCACAAACACCCAGGAGATTGAAAGGCCAACCTTGCCTGGAGGATCAAACGTACAGAAATTAGCTGAGATCAGCAATCACAGAGTGAACCTGCCCTGCCCCATGTCGAGGAGGGCATTCAGAGTGAGAGTCTGGGAGGAAATCATTGATGTGCTTTAATGCTGAGCCTCGACCTGTCGGCCAGGCTACCGAGACACCAAGTTTATTTTTTCTGCTGACAGAGAGTGGGAGAAAGCGATTTATTTTTAAAAACATCCAATACTGTATCAACAACTTGCCTGGTTTGGTTTTGCGCACTGACTTGCGCTGTTTCTGACTGTCACAGAGACAAAGTGATTTCTCCCCGCCCACATCAACCACCCGCCTGCCCGCCCACCCACCCTCCCACTACAACAAAACCAGGGAGGTCACTGATTTATTTAAAACACAACCCAGCTCTCATACACACAGACACCGTTTCGTTGCTCCAGGTTCCTTTCAGGCTTTTGCGACGACATTTCCTCCTTTCACAGACTGGTTTCAAGCAGTCAGTCAGTCTGCAGTTCTCTTACATATACCTTACCTTACCGTAAGTCTTTCTCAAAAAAAAATTGTCTTTTTCTGCTTCTTTTGGTTGAGAATGCACCAATGGGGGGGGGGGAAGGGAGGGGGGGGGGGGGGAAGGGAGGGGGGTGGGGAAGGGAGGGAGTGAGTGGGGGTTGGATGGGGTGGGGGAGCGTTCCTCGCTCAGTTTGTAACCTTCGGAAATCAAAGTACAAAAGAATCGAGTGTGAAAGGTCTTATAGTACAGATTCCATATTTTCGCACCACTCGTGATCCTCTAGATTGTAGATGAATTTTGTTTTGTGCGATGGGGGCTGCTGGCTGAGGTCTCTCCCGACAGTGTCCAGGGTTAGGGTGGACGCAAACAATACACTGGCAGTCATTGGCTGCAGGCTTCCCTCTTCCTTGGCAATGTACTTGCCCCTGTTCCTCCTCAAGCATTGCCAGGTGGTGGTGTACAGGACAAAGGCAAACGTCTTGAGGGCAATGGCAATGCTGACGTACAGGTAGCGGTAAATCACGTTGTCGTAGATCATGCAGGCTCCCTGCTCCCCACAGATTGTGGTCCAGAAGAGGCAGGTGGAGTCGATTCCCGCACCAAAGATCAGGGGTGGAGGGATAAACGCTGAAACCATAATCACAGGGTAGAATAATCCTTGACCCTTGACATAGTGATTTAAAAGAACGTAATTAAATAAGAATTAGGAGCGGGAGTAGGCCATTCAGCCCCTCGAGCCTGCCCCCACCCTGCCATTCAATAAGATCACGGCTGATCTTTTAATCTAACTCCACCTGCCCCGCCTTATCCCCATTTCCCTTAAACTCTGTATCCTTAAGAAATCTATCAATCTCAGTCTTGAATATGTTCAAGGACTGACTGAGCATCTACAGCCTTTTGGGGGTAGAGAATTCCATCAATTCACTAACCCTCTGAGTGAAGAAGTTTTTCCTCAACTCAGTGCAAAAAGGCTGACCCCCCCCCCCCACCCCTAATCTTAAAACTATGACCCCCCCTCACCCCTAGTTATAGTTTCTCCAACCAGGGGGGGAAGATAGCTTCTCACTGTCTATATATTTACTGTACATAACATCGGAACCTCAGAAAGCGCTTGGCAGGGAATTATCATCAAATCCATTGTCATTATGTATTAATAGGCGAACACGGCACGCAGCAGTATCCCGATAGCCAGCAAATGTCAATTTACCTGGAGGGATTGTTGGCTGGGAAACACCACTTAAAGCTATTAGCCTCTCACTGAGCCAGCGCGAGGTCAGCTCCGCACCAATGCAATCCTGACATAATTCTGCCCTGAATGTAACTGCTTCACCCCCCCACCACTCACACCCCCACCCCCCATCAGTGATGGGTGGGGAGAATAGGAGCCAGCTGCGCGGTGAGAACTTACTCTCCCAAATCATTTGTCAATAAAAACACCAAACACCTGAGCAGCCCTTTCTATACAGGATACTTAGCAAGTACAGTACTGTAAGAAAAATTACTGTATGGAAAATACAGTCAGGCTACTAGTAGAGTGAAGCTACGGCAGAATGTTGCTGAGAATGAAGAGGTGGATTTTTTTGGTGGTTCCCATAAATTGGCTGACAAAGCAAAGAGATTTAAAAAGTGATTAATAAATATTGAAGTATTTTTGCGCTGGCCTGAGTGACTGCACTGAGCTCTATCTCTGGCATATTTTCATCACTCCAGAAAAATGTTCCCTCATTTCTCTACTCTTACTGTTGTAGTGATAAAAATAATAATAATAATCCTTGCATTTGATATAGGCCTTATCATGTCATCCAGATGTCTCAAAGCGCTTCACAGAATAGTATACTGTAAAATGAATTGACTGTATTTTGTGGGCGAAACTCGGGCAACAGCCAGTGTCCCTTAAACAGTCGTGGGTTGAGCGAACAGATTATTATTAAAACATTTTTTTAAAGGATTATTACCCTCAGAAATCAATCCACCAATTAATCTATCTCCTACTTACCGCTGGGTAAACAAACAGAGGCATGTGTAGAGGAAATAAACTTTCCCGCCCGGAATCAAACCTGGGTCCTCTAGTTTGCGGATCTCAAGTCTTCAAATAAAGAAAGTTAACTCTCATCCAGGATACGCTGTGTCTGACAGAAACCCTCTCACACGCATTCATAACATCCAATGCTCTCTTAGGCTCTTTACCAGCTCACACAGGCGCATATGATGAGTTCCCCCCCACCACACCCTTTGTGCATCCGTCCGCACGTTTAAAAGCTCGCAAAAGAGTTAAAGTGGTCAGAGCACTCACCTAGAAGACGCAGCAGCAAGAACAGAACTCCGAGCGCGTAGGATTTCAGCTCAGGGTTGACAGTCCTACATCACAACAAGAAACGCAAGATTGAGCACTGATTAAAACACACACAGAAAATCAATTGATCCCTGATTGACCAATTACATCCACTGCGAGATGATTCCTTTTTGTACATCAGGCAACACTTCAATCCCAGCCGAAAAAACCCCACATGAAATGGACGCAGAATGTAGATAGATGTAGTTCATTTCTGGGCTAAGCTATCCCTACTCTGAAATCTTTGTCTCTTGGTAATCGCTCGACTTTAAAGCTTTTCGCAAAGAGTATTGCTCTTTTGTAAGACAGGAGTTGGTGACAGATCCACAAACACAACACAATACAATTTAACACTGTCATTCTGGGTTTGCTAATTCCTGCCGTTTCGCTCTCATGGATGCCCAGATCTCTCCTGTTGTCGCCTCATCTACTCTGGAGTAAGTGTGGAGTTCAGGGAAAGGGGTAGGGTTTAATAATATTAATAATACTGTAATAATAATCCTTGCATTTGATATAGCGGCTTTTCACGTCTTCTAGACTGCGTCTCAAAGCGCTTCACAGAATAGACTGTAAAGTTAATTGACTGTATATATATTTGTGGGCGAAACGCGGCAGCCGATTGCGCACAGCAGCGTCCCCCACACAAACAGTGGATTGAAGTGGCCAAATTATTATTGTGTTTTGAGGGATTATTATCAGGCATGTGGAGTAAAGAAACTTGTCCAAGGTTTGGTCCTAACTTGCTTGGAATTGAACCCAGGTCTCTCGCTTGTAAGGCGAGTGCTCTAACCACTGAGTTACAGGACAGCCTCCCCCCACCCCCACCAACCCCCAAACTCCCTGGCTATAACACCCCCCACCCCGCCCCCAGGGGCTCCCGGCAGAGAGCGAGGACGTTCAAATGCTTCCACAGGATTTTATTGCAATAATTGTGTATTTCGTAAACAAACTCTCCATGTGTGTGTCTGTGTGTGTGTGTGTCTGTGTGTGTGCGTGTGTATATCTGTGGATGTGTGTGAGGGTGTCTGTGTGTGTGTATCTGTGTATGTATGTGTGTGTGTGTGTGTATATCTGTGTAATGTTGTGTGCGTCTGTCTCTGTTGCTTGTATGAGAGACTTAAAACCTTTTCCTTTGTCTTTGATATGATCCTAAAGCAGATTCCAGTCAGACCAGCCGAGCGGTGACAGAGAGAGAGAGAGGGAGGGTTTTCTCTTTCTTACCTGATGAGGATCATGATGGCCGGTGTCTGAGCCATGGCCCCGATCAGGCTGCAAGCGCACATCACACACATGAACGTCAGGAAGGCCTCCTGACACCCTGGACTAGGGCACTTCCCGGGGATAGCTGTCGCGTTCTCACCCGACCCGATATTCAGGCAAATACAATCGGTCAGGTTCTGCCAAGGCACAAATCAGGAGGTAACACACACACACACACACACACACAACAACATTATATTGATAGTGCAGCCTTTCACATCAGGAGGACGTCCAGGGGCGCTGAACAGTTAGGTAGGGACCCGAGCATTGGGAGGGAGGGGGGGGGGGGGGAGGGAGGGAGGGATGTGAAGGGAGTTCCAGAGTGTGGGAGCAGAGATGCTGAAAGTTCATCCTTCCGATGATACACACGCACAGAGAAATCTCTACACACAGTGATTGAAACAGCTGTCTGGTCTAGTGAAACGGTCTCTCTCTCTATATATATATATATACATCACTTTCATTAGAGGAAACAGAATCCATTTGTACATGTGCACATTAACACTTACTGTGCTCGAGCAGCCAGCAAAACATGCAGATAAGTAGGTGATACCATCAGAGCCACACACTGGGCTATAAATGGCCTTGGTGCAGTCACACTCACTGTTACAGGGAGCGAAGGGATCTGCCCCTGAGCTGCTGCTGCAAAGTTAATGGGGAGGGGGTGGGGGGGGGGTGGGGGGTGTGGGTGGGGGGTGGGGGGGGTGGGTGGGGGGTGGGGGGGGGAGTGGGGAGGACAGCGTCAGTCAGGATAACAATGACACACTCAAATCTTCTTCGGTTCATGCGACAATTCTAACACGACTGACCCCCTCCATCTCTTCTTCCTTACACACACACCCCCCCTCCCCCAAACACAACCCCTCCCTCCCCACACACATACACACACCAGCCCACCCTCCAACTGTCTTTATTTGCCCACAAATATATATATATACAGTATATTCTGTGAAGCACTTTGAGACACAGTCTGGAAGACGTGAAAAGCCACGATATCAAATACAAGGATTATTATTATTATTATTCCCTCCATCTTCAAACGCACCTTATTTGGGAGGTGGGGGGGGGGGGGGGGGAGGAGGGGTGGGGTGGTGGGGGTGATGTAAACACAAGCCCAGGCACTTACTCGTTCCCGTACGGGACAGTGACGCCGGCGATGGGCTCGTTCTCACAGCCCAGGAACAGGAAGGAGATGTAGCAGGCGGTGGAGATGAGGTTGACCAGCATGGCCAACCTGACAGCTCCCAGGGCCGATAGGTTCAGCTTCTTCACCAGGAGGCCGCCCAGGAAGATCCCCAGACACGCGCAGGGAATGGCTGTCATCCCTGCAGGGAGCGGAGACACCGTCAACGTTAATCTCAACCCAATGGCTATTAGCTCACATCATAATACATGTGCGTACGTGCAGTATGGGGGTGTGGGTGGGTGGGTGGGGGGGAGGAGGTGGGGGGAGAGGGGTGTGTGGGGAGAGAGTTCTGAGTTTGTGTCTGAAGCACTTGTTTGGAGGCCGAGAGAGAGAGAGAGAGAGAGACAATCTGAGCCAAACACACATCGTTGCTTCCTCAACCTGAAATGAGATTTCAGAAATATAAATAAAATCAGCTTCTCAGTGACCAGCGGCGGGTGGATGGGGGGGGAGGGGGGAGGGGGGAGGGAGAGGGGGGGGTGGAGATGGGGGGGGGAGAGGGAGGGCTATAAACAGGGCACGAGCTGTGGGCAGATCCCATATCCAAGCCAAGTCTCCAGTGTCCTGTTGCTCAGCAACTGGGAGATGCTGAGGCAATTGCTATGGAATCCACGGTTGAAAGGGAATGGTTCAGGTGATTGATGGCTGCCGACATCTTGGGGGGGTATGGGGGGGGGCTGGGGAGGAGTGGGGGGGTGGGCTGGGGAAGAGTGGGGGGGGGGGCTGGAGAGGAGGGGGGGAGGGTTGGGGAGGGGGTGGGGCTGGGGAGGAGTGGGGGGGAGGGGGGGGGATGATTAGATTTAGCCGCTTTACTTCAAAGGGTTTATAAATAAGACATGGGGGAAAATTTTTCAAGGGCTCCCTCGCTCCTGAGAGAATCTCTGCTTTGTGGATGGCTCTCTCCGTGTTGTTTTGGCGTTGGCTGTGGTTACGTCTCGGGACAGGTTCAATCCCCGTTGGTTTGTGGGGTGGTGGGCGAAAGGGGAGGGAAGTGGGGAGGGGGGGTGGGGGGCTGTGCTGTGCCATGCCGCAATTGGCTGTTTCGCCCACAAAATAAATAAATATATTTAAAAAAAGGTCCGCATTCGATTTACCAGAATTTATCCGGCACAATGCATTTTTAAAAAATTCAAATTCTTTTTTTTTTTGTGTGTGCGTTTTCGGCTGAATATCCGGCAGGCGCTTTAACCGGCATTTGCCAGGTCCCGAGGGAGCCGGATAAACATGGCTTTTACTGTAATATAATATACTGTAATTGTACAATGTAATATAACGACACGATTGAAAGGTGGAGTGTGACGCACCCAGAAGCTGATTGGCTGAAGACGCCGACAAGTTGAATTGCTGCTCAAGGTATTTGCCGAGGAAGGCGGCAAAACCGGCCACCACCGCGATCTCCATACAGGCAGCCAGCACGATACACGTGAACACCGGGTTCGCCAACAGGTGCTTGGTGACTTTTGGAATCACTGCAAACAACAGACAGACGGACGGACGGACGGACGGACAGACAGACAGACACGTGTGTGGGGGTCAGTTGCGTAGTGTATCGGTCCGCGCGCTCGCCTGGCTGAGCCAGAGGACGTGGGTTTGGTTCCCGGGTGGATGAAGCAAAACCTTTGGCGAGTTTCCTTACTCTCTATACACACACACACACACACACGCACGCACGCACACACACACACGCATGCGCGCCTCTCGTTATCTAACACTAAGTGGAGACTCGGTTGTTAGTCGATTGGCGGATCGCTTTCTGGGTGGGGGTAATAATCCCTCCCCCACCACCCAAATAATATAATTACGTTACAGTAAAAACTTTTCCCAAAAGCGTGACTGACTGTGTGACTGATTGACTGAGTGACTAAGTGACTGACTGCCTGACTATGTGATTGTCTGACGGACTGACTGACTGCCTGTGTGACTGACTGACTGACTGACTGTGTGAATGACTGACTGACTGACTGACTGTGTGAATGACTGATGGACGGATGGACTGACCGACTGACTGACTGACTGACTGACCTCGGAGCTGCTGGAAGCAGGAATCAGAGTTCCTGCCCTCCAGATGTTGGCTCACTCCGTTGCTCGGTTTCCGCCTCTCGAATTCCCGCGGCAACATGATCTGTTCGCTCTCCGGCACCACCTCGGTGTGGATGGCCAGCGACTGAGGGAATCCGAACATGAAGAGAGCTGAGAAGAACAGTAAGCCACCGCACAGCAGGAAGCCCCCCCACCAGGCCCCAATCCATCGAGGGTCCTCTGGTGTGATGTCCAACTTACCTGAGGCAGAGAAAGACATGATATGGAATAAGAGCAAGTCGACTGGCTTCCCTTGTCTGTGTCTGTGTGTGTGTGTTTGTGTCTGTGTACGTGTGCGTGTGCGTGAACCCAAGTGACTCTGTGTCGCAGTGACTCAAACCTGTAAGATTATTAAGGGGCCACGACAGGAGTAGACAGTGGGAGACGGTTTCCCCACTGGCTCGTGAAACTGTAACTCATGGGGGTCACAGTCTTAACATTCGGGGGTCAGCGCTTTGGCACTGAGTTGAAGAAAAACTTCCTTCTCTCACTCATAGAGGGTTAGTGAATTGATGGAATTCTCTGTCCCAAAGGGCTGCAGATGCTTTCAGTCAGTCCTTGAAACATATTCAAGCCTGAGATTGATAGATTTCTTGTGAATAAAGGGATTAAGGGATATGGGGATAACATGGTGGGGGAGTGGGGGGGGGGGGGAGGGGGCAGGCTCGAGGGGCTGAATGGCCTAAGCCTGCTCCTAATTCTTATGTTCGTATGAAGAAATGCTGAACCACATAATAATCACATAATATACCTTCAGCTACACAGAGGGGTTTTATGGGACCAGAAACGTTGGTAATAAGAGTGTGTCAGTGACGCCCGCCCCCCCCCCACTTACTTGTATCGATGAAGACAGCGTCCACATAGATCTTGGTGCAGAGAGAGCCCAGAATGAAGCCACACGCAGGACCAAACACCAGCGTAGTGAAGAGGATTCCTGAACAGGGACAAAAATGTGGTGATTGGATGTAAGTCCATTTAGATGGTGGGGGTGGTGGGGGGGGGGAGTGAGGGGGTGGTGGGGGGGGAGTGAGGGGGTGGTGGGGGGAGTGAGGGGGTGGTGGGGGGGGGAGTGAGGGGGTGGTGAGCGGGGGAGTGAGGGGGTGGTGGGGGGGGGAGTGAGGGGGTGGTGGGGGGGAGTGAGGGGGTGGGGGTGGTAGGGGTGGTGGGGGGGGGGGAGTGAGGGGTTGGGGGTGGTAGGGGTGGTGGGGGGGGGGGAGTGAGGGGTTGGGGGTGGTGGGGGGGGGGGAGTGAGGGGGCAGGGGTGGTGCTGGAGGTAGGGGGAGGTGGGTGTGTTGAGGTTAGTTGCTGTGTTTTCGCTGCTATATCATCAACCACACACAGGGAGGGCACTGACTGACCAAGTTTCCTTACTCCACACAAACAAACGCACCTAATACTGTCACAATAATCCCCCCCAAAATAACACAATAATATAAATTGGTCATTTCGATCCACGACTGTTTGCGGCTGGGGGGGGGGGGGGGAGAACGCTGCTGCGCGCAATTGGCTGCCGCGTTTCGCCCCCAGAAGTACAGCAGACATGAAACGCAGGATTATTATTAATATTCTTGTTATTATTTTAATTTCTGATCTGCACCTTGTCCTGACACACACACAGCAGCAGTCTGGAGAGGAGGGGATGTGCTGCCGCCTTGTGGTAGCAGTTAGTATTGCACGCGTCGGTGGTTTCAAGGCAAAGAGTTTTAGAATCATAGAATCATAGAATCATAGAATTTTACGGCACAAAAGGAGGCCATTCGGCCCATCTAGTCTGTGCCGGCTCTTTGAAAAGAGCGATTCAATCCCATTGCCCTGCTAATCAAATTATTTAATCATTAATAATTTGATAACTGTCCTTGCATTTGATACAGCGCCTTTCCACGGCGTGGAGACGTCTCAAAGCGCTTCACACAGTATATACTGTATATACTTTGTGGGCAAAAAAACGCGGCAGCCGATTGTGCACAGCCAGCGTCCCACTGATAGGCAGGGATCGAGCGATCTGATTTTAGCAAATTTTAGCAATTTGCTAAATTGGCCAATATTAAATCATCTCCAAGACAAGGTAATTCTGTTGTGTAACCTAGGTTCGTGTTTGCGACTCTAACGACCACATTTGTCATAAGTACAGCTCATTAAATTAGAATTGCTGGCCGTTTAATTAACAGGCAGGGAAATAAAGCTCTCACACGTGTAAGGCGAATGCTCTAACCACTGAGCTACAGGAGCTCCACTCTGTAATTGTCTGATCGTTTGTGTGAGATATCAAACCTCTTCAAGGTCACACATTTTCCAACAGCTGTTCTCTCCTCGTGCCCCCTTTTTTTGGTAGAAACAGAGAAGGGAAAACACACTGAAGCAATCTCACATCACATCATCTATCCTGGGTTCCTGGCTACACAGAACTTTATACCCCCCCACACACACATACACACACACACAGTAACAGAAGGACAGGCTGGCAACACTCGCTTTGTGCACGAGGTTACACGTTGAATGTTGTAGCTTTTTAAAGCTGTCAATTCCCAGACAGCAGAGGCTCGGTCACACCTCCCGACTGGCTGCGGATTTAGTCATTTTTACAACAACCTTCAGAAGGATCAACCTGTTCGATTCGAATGATGTTTTGACCAGGTTAGAGAGAAGCGTTTATTTTTGTTCTGCCTCCCCGACTTTCTCTCCCCCGGAGGCACTGACTGACTAGGGATGAGAATAAATGAGGCGGATGATTGGTGTGACCGAGGTTGTGGGCTGCGGGGTGGGATGGGAAGGTTTGTGGGAGGGTGATTGTAGAACTAGGATTCAATCCGCAGATAAAAGCTGGAGTTTAGTTTTAACCTCTGACACACTTCACATCAGAGAAGTGCCACGTTTTAAATGTCTCAAAGAGATCAAAGGGTTTCTCACTCGCAGATTGTGGGATGAAATTCCCATCTTCACACCTGAGGTTTTCACAATAAATAATAAATAATAATGATAATCGTTGCTTTTGATGATAGCGTCTCATCACGTCTTCAAACCACTGCACGGAATATACTGTAAAGTGAATTGACTATATTTTGCGTGAGGCCAATTGGGCACAGCTGCGTCCCCCACAAACAGAGGATGATCGAGTGACCGGTTTTGTAAATTATATACATTTTTTTTTGTTAAAAATGGTTGTGTGTAGAGAATTGGTGCACGTGAATAACAAGCAACCGAGACACACACACACACACACACACACAGCTAATAACCAGTTCTTTACTCACTGATAACACCAGCCTGTATACAGACGTCATCGCTAATTTCCTCCACTGCACTGCAGCCTTTCCTTCAATAAAAATGCGACAACTCTCTAATGCTGTGGGATGTCACTGAAAATGAATGGTTTATTGTGGAGCAGGAGGCTGCAGGGTGCGAGCAGAGTCACTCACCGCAATGGAACCCGGGGGGGAGGGTTTCGAAACTACTGACTCCTTCATCTCCTAGAGTATTTAATGTGTCCTGTAAGGTAGTGTGGTTAGAGCACTCGCCTGGCCGGGGCAAATGAGAGGACACAGGTTCGATTCCCCAGCCGGGGCCATACATAAACAACAACTTTGATTTATATAACCTTAGGCAGGTTTCCTTACTCCCCAAGCCTGAGGTTTACCTGGCAGTAATAATAATAATAATAATAATGATCCTTGCATGTGATACAGCGCTTTTCACATCTTATCGACGTCTCAAAACGCTTTCACTGAAAATAGGAATCTGGTTGATATTCGACTGGCAGTCGATCGTCAAATAAAAAAACAACTAATAATTGGTCACTCGATCCACGACTGTTTGCGGGACATATGGCTGCCGAGTCTCACCCCACAAAGTGCGTCATGACATGTTCTGTGAGGCGCTTTGAGACTTCTCGACCAGCCCGATAAGCCGCTACGTCAAATGTAAGGATTATTGTTTATTATCTGCGCAGGTTTGACTGCACTGCCTGCCTGTCTGCGCATTAGCACAAGGCTGACTCATCCACCTCTTCGCCGGCTGAAAGTAGACTTTGATAAATGGATGAAAAACTGCGTGATACACAAGAAAAAAAACACTTCACTCTAATTCAGCGAATTCAGCAGACACAGACTGAGGCTCGAACCAGGGCTATGCGGTGGCTCAGACACACACACACACACACCTACCCCATCAGCTAATGGGAGTTTAGAAGTGGGTGAAAGCACAAACACTGTTATATGTGCTATATTGTTGAGGGACATAGCAACAGGAGGCCATTCAGCCCCTCAAACCCGCTCCACCATTATGTAAGATCAAGGCTGATCTGTACCTCAACTCCGATGACCCGCCCATTGCCCTCTGAGACCCTGACCTCACAAACATCCTTCCAGCTCAGGTTTAGCCACAGGAATTTTGTGGTTTGGAAAAGGCCATAAATCCTGATAATGTTCATTTTAGAGTGAAATGCATATACAGTACTGAGTATATATATATATATATTTATATATATATTTTTTGGACCTGTTTTCACCGATAAGACCAGCCACCCGTTGATCTGCTGCTCTCGGGAAAGGGATTATTACTGCACTCCGTCACTTCAAAAGAAAATATATCTGATTTCATTAATGAAGGAAATCTAAACAGAACATGAGAATAATAATAATAATAATAATCCTGGCGTTTGATACTGCGGCTTTTCACGACTCACAGAATGTACTATAAAGTGAATTGACTGTATGTTTGTGGGCGAAACGCGGCAGCCAATTGCGCACAGCAGCGTTTCTTCCCCCCCCCCCCCCCCCCCCCCCCACAAACAGTCATGGATTGAAATGACCAATTCTATTATTGTGTATTTTGGGGGGATGGATTATTATTAGGCGTGTGTGTGTGTGTGTGTGTGTGTGTGTGGAGTAAGGAAACTTGCCAAGGTTTCGCCCTGACCTGACCTGCCTGGATTGGAACACAGGTCTCTCTCACGCTTGTAAGGCGAGTGAGTGGCTCTAACCCACTGAGCTACAGGGACTCCATGATTCCATTTAGCCATTAATTTTACACGTAAGACTCTCCGTTTTGGTCGGATGCTAGTGTCTGTATTTGATCTTTCCCTCTAATGTTCTCCCATTCCATCTGGAAAGCTCCGAGATTCTGGTTCTCTCCCCCCCCCCCCCCCCCCCCCCACCCCCGTTTAGGCTCAGGAGCCATTTGTAAAAAGCTCGGCAGCTGTCGCTACACAGTAAATAGCTTTAGTGCAAAAAAAACATCTGTCGGACATCAGCATCAGAGTTAAATAATAACAGAGCAACGCTCACTGTCACACTATCATCTGAAGCATTGGCGGGTGGGGGGAGGAGGAGGAGGAGGGAAGGGTTGTAATGGGAGGGGGGAATGGGGAAAGTGGAGGGGTGGGGGGTGGGGGGGAATAAGGGGAAGAGGATTGATGGGAAGGAGGGGAAACGCTATAGAGTTATTAATATTAGTAGAGTTCAGGGAGGCACCTGGCAGATTTATTGCTGGGCAGGAGGAAAGGCTGACGTCCTCTCGGACACGCTCCAGTAAATCCATATTTATGGCTTTTAATAAAAAAAAGAATATATATATATATATATATACTGTATTGTGTTTTGCGTTTGGTGCAGCTCTAGTGTGGTTAGGGATCCTGGAGCAGAGGAACAAACATCAAAGATGGTTTTTAATGGATTTTTACCGCTCGCGAAATAACACCTTCGGCGTCTCTACCTCCCCTGCACAGTAAACTCACCAACGGGATATTTTTCACATAAATCCCCAGTGTGTGTGTGTGTGTGTGAGGGTGTGTGAGTTAGCAGTGTATGGGGGAGGGAGGGGGTAGGGGGGGGAGAAGGAATGAGCTGCTTCACAGTCAATTCACTTTGCAGTATATTCTCAGAAGCTTTGCGGTGTCTAAATGATGTTATAAAGCTCTACATCAAATGCAAGGATAATGGTTAGTTCTGTATCATGCAAACTCCAGCCTGTTCTCCCCCTAACATTCACACTCACGCACTCACAACATACAAACGCACGCGCACTCACACATACACACTCATACACACACACACTCACATATACACACACACTCTGGGATTTGGGGAGCGAGAAGATTGGTTCCAGTAATTAGAAACCTGAGCGCAGAGGGCAGGGGCAGGGGGCAGGGGGCAGGGTGTGAGGGCGGGGGGGCAGGGGGCAGGGTGTGAGGGCGGGGGGTCAGGAGGCAGAGTGCGGGGGGGGGCGGGCAGGGCTCGGGGGAGTGAGGGGGGGGGGGGGGGGAGGAGGGGGCAGGGCTGGGGCTGTGCTGGCCTCATCCATCACGGACAGTGATCAACGTAATGACTTGACATCACAGACTGGTAACGAACGGCAGGCTGGGCACAGAGAGAGGCGGCGTCGCTAACCACTGAACAAGCAAAGCACAAGTCAAACGGCACAAATCAGTGTGATTACCTCACCTGATCAAAAGCTAAAGAGAGAAACTGAATTCTTTTCTGAAACTGGAAATAAGAGTTGGGGGTATTAGAGGGGAAGGATGGGGGGTTGGTGGGGGGTTGGGGTGGGTGAAAGGGAGGGGTGGGGTTGGGGTGGGTGAAAGGGAGGGGTGGGGTTGGGGTGGGTGAAAGGGAGGGCAGGGGTGGGGGGGGGTGAAAGGGAGGGCAGGGGTGGGGGGCGGGGTGAAAGGGAGGGCAGGGGTGGGGGGGGGGGTGAAAGGGAGGGGAGGGGTGGGGGGAAGGGAGTTGTGGGATTTGGGGGGGGTGGAAGAAGTAGAGAAACAGACTGTCATCCCATCAGTGTGACCCTGTTTCCCTCCCGCCATCAAGTTTGTTGTATCAAACTCAAACATTTGTTATCGTCGGGACCTAACTACAGTACTTTTGTTTCCTGACCTGAGATCTTCGCAATCTCACTGCTCGACAGGCACACAGACTCGGGCTCCCAAACACACACAGAGGGTAACGGCCAAATCCTGAAGGCAGTACAACACAGCGCAGCACAGATGGGGGAGTGAGGCTCTCTCTCTCTGCGGTCCTAAGTGGCTGTAATCTTGATTAAAATGGGAAATTCTCAATCCCAACATAGAAACACCAACAAACCTCCAATGACCCAGAGGAAAAGAATACTTTGAGACACTGACCCGATCTGTACCCTAGCGACTCGATCTTGAGACTGCGGAGTCGTAGTCTGTCGCTTTCTCCCCCTTTCCCCCCCACCCCCCCACCTCCCCACCTCACGCAGTATTTACGGAGAGTCACACAGACCTTCACTGATCTACGAAACACCCCTCGCATTCACACTTGTCTACAGGAAAAGTTTTCCAGTATTTACGTTTCTCATCAATCTATTTGGAAAGCATCCCATTTTGACTCCAGCAGAGAGAAGTTTGGCATTTCTGTTGCCACATCAGACAGTTTTCAGATGAGTAAATCAATCTTATTTAAAAGTCTTCTTCAATGTAAGTATTTCCTTTGATGCGTGGATTCACTCTCTCTCTCTCTCTCTCTCTGATCCGAATCCTTAAAGCTACTTTAACTGTGGTATTCACAAGCTTTTTAAGACGCCAGCTCAAGTGAACAAACTTCCACCAACTTGCCTCTTAATGGGACAGAACCAAGCGATTTGACTGCTCGCTCTCACTGTAGTGTCAGGGAACAATTTTATTTCCTTTGAAGAAAAACAGAGTGACTGCTTTAAATTGCTGCAAAGACATCAACAATCTATCAAACCCCAGTTCATCTTCGATTTGGGGAATTCCACTATTCCAGTCCACCTCACTAACATTATTATTATTACCACCTTGAGTTATTTTTTAAGATACTCAACTTAATTTGACACTGGAAGATCTCTTGGACAGGTGGGGTGATTGAGGTGTAGATTGAGGTTTTTAAAATCTACAAAATCTGATTTGGTATTTGGTTATAATAATAATCCTTGCGTTCAATATAGCGCTTTTCACGTCTCATCGACGTGTCAAAACGCTTCACAGAACATAATGTAAAGTGAATTGACTCTATATATATTTGTGGGCGAAACGCGGCAGCCGATAGCGTCCCCCACAAACAGCTGTGGATTGAAATGACCAATTTTTATTAGTGTTTTTTTTTGACGGATTATTATTTGGCGCCCGCGCATGTGTGTGTTTGTGTGTGTGTGGAGTAAGGAAACTTGCCCAAGGTTTAGCCCTGACCTGCCTGGATTCGAATACAGGTCTCATGCTTGTAAGGCGAGCGCTCTAACCCACTGAGCTACAGGACTCCACAGCGGATTATTCTGTGACAGACAACACAGAATATCTGATGTGTTTAGACCGTGCGTACACTCTCACACACATGGAAAGCAAAACAGCGTTTTTGGGGGGGAACTTTTATCTTCTACACAAATTAATGTCTGGTGTGGTATCTTCTGGCAGCAAGGTTCACCCCCCCAAAAAAACACAACTGTGAGATTAAATGGCTGATTAAACCAGAGGTGTGTTTAACCTGCTCTTTTTTTTTTATCAGTGACATGGGATCTTTCAAGCGATTGATGGAGTGAGGTGCAGCTGGTCAAGTGAGATGGTGCCCTATAACTCGATGGTTAGAGCACTCACTTTACAAGTGAGAGAACCAGGGTTCGATTCCGGGCAAGGCAAAACCCTGA